>NDXB01020216.1:87521-164843 GCA_002631895.1 Agapornis roseicollis | reverse complement strand
AAGCACCACAACTCCAGGATCACCCACGCCAGAGCCTACAACCAGCACTACTGTATCACCTCCACCGGTATCAACAACCCCAGTGACAGCCACCACGTCTGGAGTCACTGAAACAACATCAACCACCAAGACCACCACATCAAGTCCAACACCCTCAGGAACCCCTCACCACAGCACCACAATTGTAACGGAAACATCGAGCTATGAGACCACATCCACTGGGATGGGGACCCCCACAAGCACATCACCTACAACTACCATAAGCACCAGAACTCCAGCGTCACCCACGCCAGAGCCTATAACCAGCACTACTTTATCACCTCCCCCGGTATCAATAACCCCAGTGACAGCCACCACGTCTGGAGTCACTGAAACAACATCGACCACCAAGACCACCACATCAAGTCCAACACCTTCAGGAACCCCTCACCACAGCACCACAGTTGTTACGGAGACATCGAGCCACGAGACCACCTCCACTGTAACAGGGACCCCCACCAGCACATCACCTACAACCACCTTAAGCACCACAACTCCAGCGTCACCCACGCCAGAGCCTACAACAAGCACTACTGTATCACCTCCCCCGGTATCAATAACCCCAGTGACAGCCACCACGTCTGGAGTCACTGAAACAGGATCGACCACCAAGACCACCACATCAAGTCCAACACCCTCAGGAGCCCCTCACCAGAGCACCACAGTTGTAACGGAAACGTCGAGCCACGAGACCACCTCCGCTGTTACAGGGAGCCCCACAAGCACATCACCTACAACCACCATAAGCACCACAACTCCAGCGTCACCCACGCCAGAGCCTACAACCAGCACTACTGTATCACCTCCCCCGGTATCAACAACCCCAGTGACAGCTACCACATCTGGAGTCACTGAAACAGGATTGACCACTAAGACCACCACGTCAAGCCCCACACCCTCAGGAACCCCACACCAGAGCACCACAATTGTAATGGAAACATTGAGCCACAAGACCACCTCCGCTGTTACAGGGACCCCCACAAGCACATTACCTACAACCACCATAAGCACCACAACTCCAGGATCATCCACGCCAGAGCCTACAACCAGAACTACTGTATCATTACCACCACCTGTACCTACAACGTCTATGACCGCCACTATGTCTGGAGTCACTGAAACAGGATTGACCACCAAGACCACCATATCAAGCCCCGCACCCTCAGGACCTCCTTCCTTCATTACCACAGTTGTAACAGAGTCATCTAGTCCTTTCACAACAACTTCGACTCTAAGTACATCAGCAAGATCAAGTGTTACCACCACCACAACCTCAGGATCACCCACACCTGAGCCTACAACCAGTACCACTGTATCACCACCCCCGGTATCAACAACCCCAGTGAGAGCCACCACATCTGTAGTCACTGGAACAGGATCTGCCATGAAGTCTACCATATCACGCCCAACGCTTTCAGGACGTCCTTCCGCCAGTGCTACAGTGGTAACAGAGACATCTAGTCCTATGACAACAGCTGCAACTAGTACTACTGCAACTGGATCAACAGTCAGCACCACCGCAACTTCAGTGATATCAATGTCAGAGCCTGCATACAGCACTAGTGTCTCACCACCACCGGTACCTACAGTCTCTGTGACAGCCACCACATCTGGCGTCACTGAAACAGGATTGACTACCAAAACTACCACTTTGGGCCCCACAGCTTCAGAACTGTTTCCCTTCAGCACTGCAACAGTAACAGAAACTGGTAGTCCCCTGTCAAGCACTGCGGCTTACACTACTTCAGTAAGATCTACGGCCATCAACACAGCAACAACTGTGGGACTATCTTCTGCAGAGCCTACAGCCAGCACTACTGTACCTCAGTCATCTGTATCAAGTGCCATGTCTGTCACCACCTCTGGTACAACTCCTACAGAATCTTTTACCATGACTTCAGGAACCACCTCTAGTAATTTTACCACTATCACTGCAACCACCACCACTTCTGGAATTCCCTCCTCTGTTTCAACTAGTATGTCTGTTCCAAATGCTACTTCAAGTGCAGTTACTCTTCCAGGAAGCTCTACATACAGTACAGTTACTAAATTCAGTGCTTCAAGTTCAACTCTAAATCTACCACCAACCACTCCTGGAAAAAATTGTTCTGTTTCACCTAATGAATCTTATGCGGTGAGTAGATTTCTGCTGTGGATGGAAAGTAACCACGTAATTTCTATGTTAATAACATATTAATCTGGACAGAAAAACAAGTTTTAATCCATTCTATTTATTTATGGGGTTTTTGTGTGTTAGCATGATTTCCAATGATATTCAGTTTGATAGCTTATATACTGCTATTAGTTCTTCAAATATAGTTTTAAAAAGGATTTTTCAGGAATGTAGATTGCAGTTCTGTGTTCCTATTTATTGTAGGATAGCTTTGATGAAGAGGTAAACAAGAGCAAAATGGTGCTAAACTATATTTTTTATTTCTGGTTTTGAATAAGTCTAGAGTGGGTAAACATTGTTTATGTGTTTACAGTGCAGCCCAACAAGGAACCACAGGGCTGAAGTAGTCTGTGTTTAGAATGAGTCGTACTGGGTCATAGTCTGGTTTCAGGAGAATACTATGAAACAGATCAGTGCATTCAAATGCTAATGAAATTTTACTCAGAGTTCTGCGGTTTTTCAAACTCTCCTCTTCTGGCACAGACAAGCTAATGTCTTGTACATTTTTAAAGCCTCCTCACATCTTAGATGTTTATCAATATGCTTGGTATACAGTATAATACATGGCTGAAAAACTGGTAGAAGATAGACAAAATGCATACAATCACAATGCATGCATGTAATAACCTCCCAAATAGCTGGTGTTCACTGTTGCTTTAGCTGTTAATCTGTTCTAGGCATTCATGGAAGGAGATTGCTTAAGTATTCGTCATGGATCTGGATCAGTATCTTTCACTGATACTGGCTTAGAAACAGAGTCTAGATGATGAAATTATATCAGACATTTAACTTTTAGATACCTGAAACTAAAAAAGGCAATTCCCACTGCAGGTTACTGGTTTGACTTTTATAAGTAAAGCTTTTCAATTAGCAGCAATCAGTAGTGCTACTTCATCCTGCAGGCCTTTGTGCAGCCTGCTGCACTTCTCATTTTCAGACTTCTGGTAGGAAAAAAATTGTCAATAAAAATATGACATTTTAAAACACTGCGAAAGATTTTCAGGTGTAACTGTTGGTAATCTGACCATAAGGTTTCTCTCTCTCTTCCATCAAATACTCTCTTTCCAAACACAGCCAGGTGAGTCATGGTGGCTCTGCAACTGCACTATGGCAATATGCATAGAAGATGATATAATCCAGGTGGTTCCCATAATTTGTAATCCACCTCCTAAACCTACATGTGCCAATGGGCTTTCTCCTGTGCAAGTCATTGATGAGGATGGATGCTGTTGGCACTGGGAATGTGACTGTAAGTATATATTTTGTTGAATATTTTGTCAAGAACAGTATTTTTTTATTAGCGGATAAGTATCACACAAGGCTGTGGCCCTCAGGCTTCTAGTGTTGGACTCTTTGCAATGCTTCAATGATTCTTTTTAGCTCCTGGGGGCTTTTACTTATATGCTGTAATTTCTATTTAATTATTGTGTTAGGAGAAGTAATTGGTCTCCCAAGGCAGGCTGTAAATATCCTACATCCTAGTCAATCCTATTCTCCATTTTCAGAAATGTTAGATGAACTGTGCCCTGAAAGTGCCTGTTTTCCTCTATTATTTATGTGTGCTCATACATTGACATACACACTTTAAAAATGCTTAAAGTTACATGAAATGAATCCCTACAGATTTTCTTTGTAGTCTGGCCTAATTCTGTATGTCGCCATAAGAAGCTAACCTAGCTTTATGTTTCTGTAGGCTACTGCACTGGCTGGGGAGACCCACATTACATGACTTTCGATGGACTGTACTACAGCTATCAAGGAAATTGTACATACGTCCTTGTGGAAGAGATTGAAAAGAAAGTTGACAACTTTGGTGTCTACATTGATAACTACAATTGTGATGTACCGGATGTAGTCTCTTGTCCTCGAACACTCATTGTGAGACATGAGACTCAGGAAGTGCGCATAGCAACAGTCAAACAAAATACTCTGCAAGTAGAGGTATTGAAAAATGCTACATTTGTTTTCTTGGTTAAAATAATAGTGTAACATCAACTTGATAATTATGTGCACAATGTCAGGGAAAAACATTAAAATTAAATCTATGTTTCAGAACTAGCTTGGACTTTTCCACAAAGGAAAGTAACAAATGTTGAATGGGAGGTTATAACATAAATTAGACAGAAGATTTAAAGTATTGGCCTTAAGCAATTTTTTTAAGTGAAATTACTAGCTTTGATTGATGCCAATGTTTTCTTTTTGCAGAATAGGGGTTATTATGTGTTTATATCATTGATAAACATAATGACCCAGTTTTGAGCCTCCAAAATTGGGTGAGAAGTGTTTGGGTTTGTGGTTTGTGGCGTTTGGTTGGTTTAGTTTTGTACATTACTGTGTGGGAATATTGCAAGTTAGGTTGCAGCATATTGTTGAAAATTTGCAGCATTTAGACCATTTTTTTTCCTGTAAAGGAAAGCAAACTAAAGTTGCTGAGTAAAAGTAGTAGGGTTAGTTCCATAGGTATATGGCTACTGTATTTAAATAAATAATACAGATTTTGGATTATTTCCTTGATTTTATTTTCCTACAACCATGTTCCCTTTTTTTCCCCAGAAAGTTAAAACTGTGTGCACTAGGAATTTAGGAGGATTTTATACTCTACTTTCATAGGGCGCCCTTAATGTCATAGTCACTCTAATGAATCTGTTGAGTGTTAGAGTTCAGCTGGTTTAACCTCTGAATTTTAGCCTGAAGGAGGAGAAGTTTGGCTTTCCAGTAACATAAAAGAAAACACAGGGACAGTTGCTGCAAACTAAAAGCATCTTATTTGCTTTTACTTTCTATCTCCAGTGCAAAATAACGAGTAGTCAATTGTTTTCTGAAGTCAAAATAAATATATGTCTCTTTTCTGTTTTATTTATTAGGTGACAGTAAACAAACAGGCAGTGGCTTTGCCTTATAAAAAATTTGGTGTGAGTATCTATGAATCAGGCATAAATCGCGTAGTGGAAATTCCTGAACTAAAAATGAATGTGACCTACAATGGCTTGTCCTTTTCTATCAGAATGCCCTACAGCCTGTTTGGCAACAACACTCATGGACAGTGTGGTAAGGCTTACTCTTGTAGTTTTTCTACTCTCACAAAACCATAAACAGGGAAATGACAGCCTTCCCACAAAGATGAATGGAATTTGATAACAAATCTGTGCAAAAATTCTTTCTCCCCTTACTAATTTTAGGTACTTGCAATAACAACACGGCAGATGACTGCATGTTGCCAAATGGAAACATTGCAGAAAATTGTGAAGTTATGGCAGATCACTGGCAAGTTATTGATCCCTCCAAACCAGAATGCTCTCCAGGCCTAATTCCTACAAAAGCACCTAGCACAACTCCAACGCAGCCTTGCAAAGAATCTTCCATCTGCGAGATTCTTTTGGGAAGGTAGACATTCCTTTGGGATTTATAAGCCTTTGATCTTAAAATTAAGTGGCAATTTTAAGATTTGTTTATCAATAGGAAGTGTTTCTAACTATTACTAGATTTCTCGTAGCTTTGTGGGTTACTGCCATTCCTTTTATTGTTCCTAGATGTCATTCTTTGCTGATAGTTTGCTTCCAACTCTCTGGCTTCTACATAATCCTTTCTTGATGTTCTCACATTCTTCTACATCTCTGACCTGCACTGTTCTATGCTCTTGTCTTTTCCCAGGCTTAATTAGCAACTGAAAAGAGAGATCCTCGTTTTTAGAATGTTGTGTCAGGAATTAAAAAAGAAACCCAAACAAAAAATCTCTTCAGAGATTTTAGAACTAGTTTTAGAAAAGTAGTTCATGGTTTTCATGGTTTAAGCCCAGCCTGTAACTCAGAACCATGCAGCTGCTGTCTCACTTGCCCCTTTCCTTCCCCCCAGCTACCAGGGGGATGGAGAGGAGAATCGAAAGAATGTAAATCCCATGGGTTGAGATAAGAACAGTCCAGTAACTAAGGTATTATACAAAACTGCTACTACTACCACCAATAATAATAATGATAAGAGAAATAACAAGGGGAGAGAATATAAAAGTAAAAGGGGAAAGTTAAAAAAAAACAATGAATATAAGTGATGCACAATGCAATTGCTCACCACCCTCCAATCAATACCCAGCCTGGCCTGAGCAGTGATCTGGGCTTCCTGGGTAACTCCCCTCAGTCTATATACTGGGCATGATGTGCTGTGGTATGGAATACCCGTTTGGCTAGTTTAGGTCAGGTGTCCTGTCTCTGCTTCCTCCCAGCTTCTTGTGCCCCTCCTCGCTGGCACAGCATGAGACTGAACAGTCCTTGATGGGGGTAAGCATTACTTAGCAACAACTAAAAACATTGGTGTGTTATTAGCATTGTTCAAAGTTGAAAACACAGCACTCTATCAGCTACTAAGAAGGAGAAAGATAACTGTTGCAACCGAACCCAGGACAATAGTTATGTTTGATAGTATTCATGGGCAGAAAATACTGCTGCCTGGTTGTTTTGTAGGTGAGGGGAGGATATGTTAAGATATGTTGCAAGGTTAAAATGTAGATAAGTGTTCCTAGTAAAAATCTCTCTGTAATATAGTCCTTGTTCATATTTCCTGAAGTACCACATATGCCATATCATAACATGTTAATCATCTTGAAGAATTCAGTAACTATTCAGTAACTAATAATGATAAATGTGTGTGTTTCTAGTGTGTTTGAGCCGTGCCATGGCCGTGTTCGGCCTGAAAAGTACTATTCAGCCTGTGTTTTTGATAGCTGTGTACTTCCCAACTTAGACCTGGAATGCGCAAGTCTGCAGATCTATGCTGCCACCTGTGCTGATCAAAGTGTATGCATTGACTGGAGAAGTCATACAAATGGTGTTTGCTGTAAGTATTTGGCCATTTGTCCAGACTCTTACAGAAGCTTATACGGAACTATTTTGGCAATAATGTCCTAACAGTAAGTTATACTGTATCCTGAACAACGAAGACATCAGTAAATCACAACAGCTGCTTTTCTTAAGTAATTTTACGGATTACATTTTTATCAGTGGAAATGATAAATGAGCCTGCAAAAATATATATCAATTGACTGTGCCAGAAACACCTGTATCAGTACATACTTCTTTGTGCATGGGCAGTTTTGTGTTTTGCAGGCATCAGCAGATCACTCTGTACTTAGTTACATATGCATTCATTTTCACCTGTAGTAAGATGAGGACACCTGGTATAAATACACTCCCCTTTGAAAACTTGTGCAAAAGAGACTAAAATTATGAAAAAAAAAAAAAGAAAAGAAATAACTTTATCTCNTTTGCAGGCATCAGCAGATCACTCTGTACTTAGTTACATATGCATTCATTTTCACCTGTAGTAAGATGAGGACACCTGGTATAAATACACTCCCCTTTGAAAACTTGTGCAAAAGAGACTAAAATTATGAAAAAAAAAAAAAAGAAAAGAAATAACTTTATCTCTTTAACATGAATTATCTATATGGCTACATTGCATAAAATAATTCCTTTCAGAGACATGAGTCTGATACCTGGTTCTGGTACTTTTTCTCTTTATTTCTCAAGATTGTCAAAGATGCATATGAAAATGAGTATTCAGTGTTGAAGTTCTTGGCATAAAGTCATGGGACTTTTATATGAAAATTGTCACTGAGTTCTTCCTCCTTTTTATTCTTCCATTTCAGCTTATACATGCCCCTCAGATAAAGAATACAGAGCATGTGGTCCTATTAAAGAGATAACCTGCAAATCAAGGTAAATATTCCTTTAATGTTATAGTTCATATAAGTAACTGTTCAGTCATGTTTAATGTGTAGGTGGATAAGAGAAATCAACCTCCTGTTATGCCTTAAATTGACTATCAAATTGGGTACCACTGTTCTCTTGATTCTAAATCAGAGTGCCTGTACTGTTTATATTGTTTGGCTATACCAAATATGAACACTGACAGTACCTAAATCGCAAATATGCATACTCTTTGCTACTGTATCTTCAGTGAAAGATTATTTGGCATAATCCTCCTCTGCATGTCTATGATAGTAATGGTGTTCCTCTGAACATTTTGTCTCATATAGCCAGCAAAACGAAACTTCAACTAAACAAGTGGAAGGCTGTTTCTGTCCTAATGGAACAATGCTGTACGACTCTGGTGTGGATGTCTGTGTAAAAACATGTGGTGAGTTTTACTGCTTCACATGGATATATGTTTGTTTCCTCTTTGTTGTTTCCTTTTGATGTACACAGCATAGATCTGGCTGTATACAGTACTCATCCAAAATGTGGTAGAGATATCTACTGTTATATCAGTGGTAATTGAAATTTATTTTGATATTTTCACAGGCTGTGTTGGAGTGGATAAGATACCAAGAGAGGTATGCTGCCATATGCTTTTGTATTTCAAATAGAGGCTGAGCTTGGGGAGCAGAAAGTGCAGTCTTGTTTTATGGTCTCCCAAATTTTCATTCCTGTTTTTACTTCTGTTCTTTTTAATTGGTAATCATGCAATCACTCACTTTATTTTCTTTAATAACAGTTTGGGGAAAAGTTTACAGTAGACTGTCAGGACTGTGTTTGCCTGGAAGGTGGAAATGGCATTGTATGTAAGCCTCATGAATGTGCCAAACAAAATAAGACCACTTGTGATGGAGAAGGCCTCCGGGAAGTCAGTGAAGTCAATCCTGATGACTCTTGCTGCCCCATTATCACATGCAGTGAGTTTACACTTTTGTTTGCATTCTTCCTGTACCTTTTAGGGTGAGAAAGATAAGAAGAACTGGACTAGTTTAGCACCAGAGACTTGCAGCAGGGAGTCACAAAACAGTATCTTTATTCATGCCTTTTAAAATCAGTATGCCCGGTATTAGGGAAAATACATTTTACTATTGCAATAACTCAGGATAACTGAATTTAAAATTATGGGACTCAGAAAATTTATAGTTCTGAAGTTCAGGACCACATTTTATTCAAGCAAAATGCAGATAGATTACTGAATTCTATATGGGTTTTCATTTTGCAGCAATTACCTACAACATTGGAGATAGTAACTACTTCTAACTACTTCTCTGCAAAGAATTGTTAGTGCTTGGTAATTACATAGTAGAAAAAATTTCATAAACTAGTGCCTGGATTCACTAAGAAAAATGTGTTCTCTTTCTGAAATTTGTTTCTTTGGAGAAGATCTGGACTGTTGCTTAGCAATAGGAAGTCTATCCTAAATGCTTTATTAGATGCCCATTTCTTGTAGCTGTGATTTAGTGTACTTTCTGGCTTATTCCTTTTTTTTTCAGAATGCAATACAAGCTTGTGCACAACTAATGCCCCCAGGTGTACGCTGGGATTTGAAGTTCATTCTCACATTCCCAGGGGTCAATGCTGTCCTGTGTACCAATGTGGTAAGTCTCTTGGAAATACATTAATAATGATTAGCAGTATATATATTGAAGAATTTAGTATCACACTTAGTAAGACTGTATACAGTAGCCTGTTGACAGACATAACAAACAGTCAGATTCTACAAATTGGTTACCATTGATGTTAGTTACTATTGCTGTGGTTATGCTGAAAACCTACAAAATCAGATACAGCTCATATGGCTCAAATTCAAGTTTCCTTGTTGTAAGTACATATCAGAACAACTACAGAATTAACTGGGATTGTGGTCTCAGCTTAATCTGAGAAAATGTCCTGCCAGGCATGCCCAGTAGAAGACAGCTTTACAAAATTTGATTTGCTCTTGGTAATTGAAACAAGAATTTACTTGTACCTGTTAAATGTGCATTCTTGGCTGTTAACTGGACTGAGTATATTGGGCTAAATCTTCCTTTCAAACATGCAATATTATTTCTTGTATTTATATAAGTCATATCTGCTACCAGAAATGGACAAACAATGTATTTGACCATATGCATTGTGATTTGTTGTGGAAGGAATGAATTTAACTAGAGCGGGGTGAAGAGGTTTGGGGTTTTTTTCCCCTCTGTGTAACCACCCATCTCCTTGTTTGTTAACAGTTCCCAAGAGGGTTTGTGTACATCAGAATGCTGAATTCTTGGTAAGTTCCTATTTCAACAGTCTTCTGAAAACGGTTTAAATACCAGTTAGTATACTTTATCAGAAGTATTATAAGGAGGTTTATCTAGTACAACCAATATTTCAGCAATTTTCAAATGTCTCTCAGGAGTCCACCAATTTTACAAAGCCTAAATCTTTTCTGTAAAGGTTGCTGTGTATGAAAGAGACTGAAAAGCCGTTTGTATGTCAGTAGCAGAGGGATTTGTGTTTAGAGTTAAGTGTGCATGCATTTTAAAAAGGCAGCTGACATCTTGTGATGTCAGCACATTGCTGCAATTTTAAGACTCTGGTTTCAAAAATGAAAATATTTGTAAATAAGTATTATTCTAAATAGACTTAGATTCCTAATAAAGTATGTATGGTCTAGTAATTTATTTATTTATTGCAGATATTTTTATGATACCTGTCCTTTAAATATATGAGTTTATAATTGCTATATAGAACTTCAGGAAAGACACATGCTAAATTAAAGCCAGTATTTAAAATGTTGTCTTCATAAATGTCCAACCACATAGCTATCCAATAGTTGCTATGATTGTTTTGTTTTCCATTGATTGGTTTACTCATTTTTTAGAAATTAAGAAATGTCTGTCGCACATGTCATGTCTGATTAATATATGAATCTTTTTGTCTTAAAATTTATAGCCTAATTCCTCAATCTTTGTTGATAAGTGTCAGAATTGTTTCTGCACTAATGAAGTTAACGTCAGCACTCAACTGAATATCATCTCATGTGAACATATTCCATGCAACACATATTGCAAACCAGTAAGTGACAAATTTCAATCAAACAAACAAAAAGCCAAAATACCCATGTATGTGAAAAGGAGTTTGATCCATGAGAGGTATAAGCAAAGGACAAGGAGCAGAAATCCAGAGTCCAACTCCAGCATAGATACCAACTGTTCTTGAGCAATCTATTACATGAAACTTGACTGTGTAATTTATAGTATTCAGTTCATATTGAATTAGCTGGGAAATTTCTGTAGAGCACTTAGTAGAGTTGTATTTAGTTATTAGGCATATTTATTTTAGTGCTTTAATTTATCCCACCTTTCCATTGAGTTGGAACACTGAAAGGCACATAAAGGCACAAATCTATAGTGCACTTGAAAGCATAATCAATGTGTTAGTATGTTTTTATTTATTTCTCTGAAATATATCTATCATAGTACTTTAATTTTTAATTAATTTTAATACCTAGGGATATGAACATCAACCAGTGGAAGGTGAATGTTGTGGAAGATGTGTGCAGACTAAGTGTATTATACAAACAGCAAACAATTCTGACCTCATCTTGAGTGTAAGTATGCTCTACATCTTCTTTACCAAATTTATAAAGTTCCTGCTTTCAGAGAGGGAACATCTCCTTTTCAGAGATAAGGCTTAGTATAAGCTTGCACCTAAAAGGTCATAGGTTCACCTAAAGGAAAGCCCATCTGGGCTGCATCAAAAGGAGCGTGACCAGCAGGTCAAAGGAGGTGATCCTGCCCCTCTACTCTGCCCTCGTGAGACCTCACCTGGAGGATTGTGTGCAGTTCTGGTGTCCTCAACATAAAAAGGACATGGAACTGTTGGAACAATTCCAAATAAGGGCCATGGGGATGATCAGGGGACTGGAGATTCTCCTATATGGAGACAGGCTGAGAAAGTTGGGGCTGTTCAGCCTGGAGAAGAGAATGCTGCACAGAGACCTTATAGCAGCCTTCTAGTATCTGAAGGGGGCTTATAGGGATGCTGGAGAGAGACTCTTCATTAGGTACTGTAGTGACAGGACAAGGGGTAACAGATTCAAACTTAAACAGGGGAGGTTTAGATTGGATATAAGGAAGAAATTCTTTCCTGTGAGGGTGGTGAGGCACTGGAATGGGTTGCCAAGTTGTGAGNTGACAGGACAAGGGGTAACAGATTCAAACTTAAACAGGGGAGGTTTAGATTGGATATAAGGAAGAAATTCTTTCCTGTGAGGGTGGTGAGGCACTGGAATGGGTTGCCCAAGGAAGTTGTGAGTGCTCCATCCCTGGCAGTGTTCAAGGCCAGGTTGGACAAAGCCTTGGGTGGCATGGTTTAGTGTGAGGTGTCCCTGCTTATGGCAGGGGGGTTGGAACTTGATGATCTTAAGGTCCTTTCCAACCCTAACTATTCTATGATCTGCATTCTTTTGGCCTGAAAAAAAGGACTTTTATGACCAAATTTTCTGGAAGGCTCTTAAAATCTAATACAATTGGAAGGATTTTTCTTGCAATGTCTGGAAGCTTGGGCTTTTCTATATTATGCAATTTCTGTGTGTTGAAAAACACTAGTAAAGCCTGAATATGAAACCGTTTTATTGCCCTGTAGGGTGAAAGTTCAGGATTGTTCTTAATTACCACATTTAGTTTAGCTTTCCCTAGGCAAAATCTTTCTTTTCCAAGGGAAATCACATGTAGAACTGACTGTTCTTTCCATATATGGAATACTGCAATGCATGTGATAAGCTGTTAACCTAAAATAATTAAAATGGCTGTTAAGTGGCTGTTAAGCTAAAATAATTGACTGGGAAACAATGAGGAGAGTCATTGTCAGAGGGCAGGAAAATTTCTGACTGAGCTCCCTTCAGCTTTCCTTATTACATTTTGTATTTCACTCACAGCCTGGAGAGTTTGAAAATGATCCTAACAACAACTGCACTATTTATAGCTGTGTAAATATCCAGAACCATCTTCTGTCTTCCAAATCTGAGATAACATGCCCAGCATTCAATGAAGACAGCTGCAAACCCGTAAGTAAATATGGAAAACTTACTCTCTACTCAGTGTATAGATTACTTCAGTTTACTTCAGCCACTTAACTATCAACAAAAGTCAAATAAAGCTCTGATGAGCTTTCACTAAAGTCTGTCAGTCCCAAAGGCAGAAGTTTTGCTCCATCCATGCACAGACCTATACAGTGTATAAAGTAAGATATCTGGGTGATAGTTCATGGCTTGTAGCTGGCAGCAGTCTCTCAGCAGCCAAAATACTGATCACCACTTAGATACAAAGTCCTTGCTGACTGCTTTGTGTGGGGCTCTGCAAAACATTTTTTGGGAATTGTTTCTGAGGAAAAATTGCATGATGTTAGCTGTAGACTTCCTTCAAAGCATTATCTCAATTGTCACAATCCTTTGTAAATGGGTGTATTTCAAGTCTGGAAGAATTTTTGTCAGAATAATTCTTCAGGTTTTGCTGATTATTTCCAGCCATTGAGGAATCACTCTATTCAGTATTGGCCTAAAAGCTGCTTTAATAAAGGGAAAGAAAATAATCTTATTTTTCCTGTTTCTTTGTCTTTTAGGGAACTATTGCATTCTTACCTAACGGTTGTTGCAAAACCTGTAAGTATTCCAGTGTACCTGAATCAACAATACAGAGAATGAGTTTTCTTCTTATATCAATCCATTTCCCAGCCATAAAGGCTGATATGTTTGTATTCAAATAGGTTATATTTGTGTTTGCTATTCCAAGCATTCCCTGTCCATGTCTCTGGGAAAGTTGAAACTGAAGCAGGAATACCACTAAAGACAATTTGAATGCACTAGTGAAATCCAGAACTGAAAGGAACTTTTGGAGCTGTTTCACTGAAAGTATTCTCTAATCTTTCCCTGTAGGTGTACCCCTGGATAGTCCTACACCGTGTTCTGTCCGTCAAAGAAAAGACTTTATCCTCTATAAAGGTTGTCGTTCTGTGGACAGAGTTGTCATGACTGAATGTGAAGGAACATGTGGAACCTTCTCGCTGTAAGTAAACTGATTAGACAATGGGATTTGAATTCTGCTGGCATTGAGCTTATTTTTATAAAAAGAAGAATAAATAGGTAGACTGCAGAGTGGTAGAGGACTTGAAACTATTGGCTCCCCAGAGAAACTGTCATTTGTTGCCTGTCACTGAATATGCCACAGGGCACCTTACAGAGGAGAAAACTGATCTTTAATCTCAGATTAAACTCCTATAAACTAGGTAATTTACCAGTATTTTGAAATACCTTATCATCTTAGAGTCTTGCTCTGCTTGCCTCTGCACCAATACAAGAAAAAGATGACTTTTGACACAGTTTATAGACTGATACTGGCAGATTCTGCCGCTTAGGAAAGGTGCTTGGGAAGCAGATGAACACAAGGCTTCAAAAAAATACTTTGCTGTAAGATAGGAACAGAAAGACCTGCTGCTTCCTCTTCTTGTTAACACTGCGGGGTATGGGGTATGCACTTTGATTCACACGATGCAATTGTAGCCCTTGTAGCTAATTGATTGATGTGATGCCATTGTAGATGGCATTGTAGCCGGTTGTCTGTGCAGTGTTTTTGCTCAGGTCAGGGCTTTGTCTGCCCTTAGTTGTTCATCTGGTGTATTTAATATCCATCAGGGCTGGAATGATGAGAAGAATCTAAGGAAGCTGAGCTCCTAGAACTTACTGGGTTCTTTATTAGGACTTCAATGCTAATTGTTTTTCCAGAAGAAAAAAAAAAATCTCAGCAAATGTAATTAATTTTAAAAGCATACTGTTATAAACATCGCTCTGTCAGATGAGCTTATCGCTTTCATTAGCCACAACTGTGGTTCTTCTACATATTATTCCAAACTTCTCACAGTAGTTCCATATTTAATTTCACCCTCTTCTCTATATGCTGGCTTCTGACACAGAGTAATGTTGCCATTTTCATGTTAACAGATATTCTGCTGAGGCCAATTCTCTGGACCACAGCTGTTCCTGCTGCAGGGAATCAAGGACTACCATGAAGGAAGTGAAACTGAAATGTCCCACTGGGAATTCAATTTCACATAAGTATGTATATGTGGAAAGCTGCAGCTGTCAAGACAGTGAATGCAGCAACTCACAGTCCAGTGAACTACAGACCACAGAAGAAAATGACGAGGCAAGCACTCCAGACCGCATCAGGAGGGCTACCAGCTTAACATCAAAATGAACAGGAAAAAAACTAGCAGCATTCAACTAAAAGGGTTATGCACCATTCTCATCTTCCTTGACAACTTTTGAACTTTACTTTTCACAGTTACTGTATCTTGTTTGTTCTCTGATTATTTTTAACAGTGCTATATTTATTTGTGCACAAAATAAGAACATAGATTTGTATTCTTCCAAGTGCAGAGCCTGTTGGTTCCTTATATAATCAGCTTATTTCCTTTGAATGATTAAAAGCACATTTCAAAAAACACAGATTTTGTACTTATTCACATGCTGTCTTGATGAGCCTGAGATTTGAAAGGGAAGAAAGGTTCTTTTTCAGTTGTATGAAGTCAACTGACATATTTCTTAAACTTTTGGGGTATCTATTTCTCACTGTTTAAAAACTGAAGTATCAGAAGGTACTGTTTGGAGGACCCAATGTGTAAGCAAGGGCTGAAGTTGATGTTGCCAGAACAAAACCAAATATGAAGAATGATCATGAAGTGATTCAAATGACTCAGAGAAACTCAGAAAACTTTGAAAAAAGTTTAGCACCAGATCTTATTTTAGCAGGGCTGTGTATGTTAGAACTGTCTCAGTTCATCACAGTGTCCTGGGTTCAGCAGTAGCAGTCAATTTTTCTCCTTCTTAGTGGCTGATGCAGTTCTGTGTTTTGAATTTCGGCCTGGGAACATAGCTGATAACACCAATGTTTTTAGTTGTCGCTAAGTAATGTTTATTCTGACCAAGGACTTTCTGAGTCTCATGCTCTGCCAGGGAGGAGGGGAGGCCAGGTGGAAGCAGGGACAGGACACCAAACTGACCAAAGAGGTATGGAATAAATGCCTCAGTATTTATTATAAAAACAGTACGTCATGCACGGGGAGGTAATGGGGAGTTACCCAGAAGGGCACACACTTCCCCGTCGGGCTCGTTTTTGGTGGGTGGTATCGCACTCTCTTCCTTTGTTATTTTCTTATCATTATTGTTATTGGTGGTAGCAGGAGTGATTTGTGTTACTGGGCTGTTCTTATCTCAACCTGTGGGAATTACATTCCTTCGATTCTCCTCCCCATCCCTCTGGGAGTGGGGAGGAAGAAGGGGTCAGGGGAGGAAAGAAAGAGGGAGGGAGTAGAAACTGGGTTTAAACCACGACACACGGTTACGTATTTTCACTAAGAAAGTGGCCCCTCAGCTTCAGAATATGAAGTTCATTCACAGTGCTTGATGGATGTATAGGTAGTACTGTAGTAAGAGCTCTCCAAATTCCAAATGTTTTTAAAACATTGGAATGCCCATCTCTGAGCTAGTTATTATAAGCTTCCTTTACAGGAAACTGAGAGAAATAGTAATTTCTGGCATTCATTTGCCTCAACAAAGGACATATCTGAAAGAGGTCAGATGAATTACATTCTGAAGTGCTTGTTTATCTGATCTTACTGCAAGGGAGCTGAAGGAGAGCAGCTGAGAGATGGGCAACTCTCTTCTTACCTGAAGTACAATGAGGGTAATCCACCCCTTCTGTTGAGTGTGAAAATGCTTTTGATATTATTTTGTCTCTTTTAATGAACACAAATTGTGCTTTACCCTTCTAAGAACTTAAAGTAACATTAAGCTTCAATGTTAAGTAATGTTGAGCCACAGCCAATCTGAATACAAGCAACTTTGCTACCTATCACCGTTTTGTTCTATTAGTCCTGCCAAATGTGATGCAACTTAGAATGCAGACACCAGTAGGAATGTACAGAAAATGAAACTACTGAAGTTTTGCATCTTTAGAATATTAAGATTAGAGAGCTGATTTCTGTGAAGCTGAAAATTTTAGAGGTAGATTAAGAAGTTACATCAGTTTACAAAGCAAGCTCCAGTACTAATGAAGCCTGGTTTCTGCTTCTGTACAAGATTCTAAGGATTTCTGTCTCTAGGTTCATTGTGAGATGTGACTGAGACTTTTCTCCTGAGGCATTTACAAGGCCATTCTTCTTTCTGGATTCTTTGTCATCTAACAGTTTCTGTGCTGACACTATAGCCATTAGTTTTCTGGAGTGGTTTGCAAAAAATACTTTTCTCAAAATCTGTTGACATTAACCAACTCTGAGATCTTCATTTTAGCAGTTACATTTAGCTGAGGTCCGCAAATCTGAGGTCAGCAAATAGCTTCTGGAGACAAACAGATACAAAGTGTGATCAAATCTGCCTTGTTTCCTATGAAAATTCCAAATCAGTAATGGCATTTTACTGCACACTGCATTTATGCTGAAGACTAAAATCTCCCTTGCTTCAATTTTTTCATTTGTTCCGCAAATTTTCTGGTCTCTTTCTGTGCCTTCTAGTGATGGGCATACTACTTCTAAATAAAGAAGTTAAAAGGTACTGTACAAAAGTCAGTAAGGCTGCAGATTTTGGCTTCACCACTGCAGGGCAGTCTATGGCCAAGAATGTAAAATTATTTCAGACACAAAAAAAGTAAGCTGCTTCCAGAAGGGAGTTTGTACTTCATCAACTAGAGGGGTTTACCTCTGAGATGAATATATGCAAGTATTCCCCACCCAGACACTTGCATGCTTTTAGCAAGCACTAAAAAAAATTATTCTGACAGGAATTTACACAGGATGGTATTCCTTCCAGTGCTCTGGATTATATCAGTGCCTTCAGTTTTGGTGCTATGTCAGTGCTGCCCATAAACAGGTTCCCAAGAGGGTTTTGTCACAGAATTCTTACCTGCAAGTGCTTGGTAGTTCCAGGTCAAACTGTACATGTCAAACCTCCACCCCTTTCTGTACTCTTAGTCACTTACAGTTCAGAGTGTACCTGTATTTCCATTGGAACTTGATGACTAAGTTGAACAAATTAATCTTTTTCCATCAGAGAAATCCACAAATAGTCTTTGGAGAGAAAGGAAGAAAAGAAGCTACAAAGGCAGTAATAGTGGCAGCAAGCAATATTTTTGCTCCTTCCACAGCCCTTGTGGAAGTAAACAGAGACTTGACCTACCTGATAGCATGGAACATTTTGTTTTTTAAGCAAGAGCTGTGTTGTGTCTGTAGGTCACAAGCAGAGATTCATCTGGAAAACCAAAGAGATGAACTGAAGAAATCTTTCACAAGGCTATGTTAGCCCTTTAAGGCCTCAAAGGAGATGGCAGAACCTTCTTATCCTATTATCTTCTAGGCAGGACCTACTGCAAAGGGTGCTGGCAGCTTCATAAAATGCATTGGTTCTGGAAGGGAATAGGCTTGACTCCCTCTGTCCTCCAAGAATTACTCCATTCCCCAGGAATTTCCTTGTCTTCTGGAGTCTTGCAAGAAGGAAGCAGTAGCAAGAGCCATAGCAGAGCTCAGATGAGTGGCAGAGTAGGTAATACACTGTCATGTCTCCATACTCAAATCATATATTCATCTCCTCTAAGACTTTCTGTCTAGTCTTTCACTTTCATTGGTGGCAAAAGGTTTCTTTTGGGTTTGTTTCTTTTTCTTCATCTCCAGTTACTTAGCAGAGAAGCAAGGAAGTCTTCTTAGAAGGCAAGTGGGACTTTCAGCCACAAAGCCTTTGAAGGCACTAAAAGCCAAGGTAATAGCTCTTGCTCTCCAAGAGCTGCTTGATTTGGCCTCACTTTGTTGCATTGTCCATAAGGAAGAAATGAGCAGAGTTCCTCTAAGCATGGGTGTGAACATGTTCCTGAGGCCCTCAAAGAAGTACTTGAACCTGCTTGGGCATCCTGGTGAACAAAGCAAAACAAAACAAATCACGGCCTTATTGCTGTTCTCCCTAAGGTAATGAAGGGCAGATACTAACAGGCTGAAATTCCCAAGTACAGGCTGGAGCTGGTATTCACCTGTAGCATGATTATTGCCTTGGTTGCCAAAAGTTGTGATTTTGAGTCCTTGACTCAGGTGCATGCTCCTCCAAGGCAGCTGGAAGCTCAAGCAAATGCTTCCTAGGCAGCTGCAGGCTTACAGGGAGTCCCTCACAGTACAGAGCTAGCTGCAGGAGACCACTGCCAAATGCTGGAGTAAACCTGAGTGAGTTGGCTGCGGCTCAGAGAGGGTGCTGTTGCCACAAAAGAACACTGCAGCCTCCTCCAAGGTAATTTGAAACTCAGACAATTTCTTCCTAATTACTTGGAGATGCACTGGAAACTCAGTGTTGTTCATATGATGCTACAGTGACATAGTGAGAACCTTCAACTGGCATTAAAAAGGAGTTAGAAAGTTTAGCTGATTAAGTGAGCACAGTTATTTTATGAACCATTGTGGGACAAGTGTTTTAAGAACACTGGCAGAAAGGGAAATGCTTGCTAGCAGTACGGTAAAATCACTGCTACTATTTGAGGTGAGGAGATGGAATTCAGAGAGTAGGAAAAAAGCCACATGCAAACAAAGAAGAACCCTGCCCAAAATAATCCAAGGTAGGAATTTCTGATCTAATAACTACCTTGATTAGTGTTGCAACTATAATATTAGTATCATTTTGTGCTGTAGGAGAGGAAGGGTAAGATAAAATTTTCAGTATGTTTACTGTTGTACTGTACTTTGCTAAACCACACATCACTGACCTAAGCACATCCAACTCTGCACATAAGCCCCAGTGGAAGGACTTCAGCAAAGGCAAAGCCCTAAGTAAATAAGCATGTAGTTACTGTGCGTGTTACACACTGTTTGAACTTGTATAGCAAGGCAAACTCAGATATTGAGAAAAGAGGAAGAAATTGACTTTCAAACTCTACAATCATAGGAAGAAAATTCTTGTGAGCTTTAGGTCCAGTAAAAACGGAAATACGTCTAAAAACCTGTAACACTGACATACAATTCCTGAAATTTCATGTCGTAGCAGAAGCTTTGAGAAGTAATCAGAATAAGTTCTTCAAGTTAAGCAGACCTCTTCCTAAGCCAAATTCCCCAAATGAGTCTTTTCAGGCTGCCACAGGCAACTGTGTTCTTAACTGGCAACCTTCCAGACTAACTTCCAACCAGGCTACTTAAGCCGTATTTCCATTACTAATGTAGAAAATCCTGTAAAGTGTTTTCAGCATTACCCTTTTAATATCTCTTATGTTCAAACTGGACTCCCTTAAATGTTTCAGGTTTTCAGCATTCGTATGTAAAATGCTTGAATTCCTTTTACAAGCTTGTCTTTAGAACAATGAAAAACATACTAAGTCTGTTAATCTCAGTCTGACCTAATGATAAGAGAAGCATGACAGATTTTCAAATGATGCAAAGATTTGTATGTATGCAGGGAGTAAGGTGGAAAAGAAACCTTTGATACTAACGGAAGCAATGTACATAAAACTACCTTATTTGGCAGAAATCAAATAGAAAATACGGCAGACCTGGGGCTGAGAAGGAACACCTTTGCTTCATGCAGCTCTCTTTTAAGCAGTTACAAAAGGCAACAGGAACTGTGATCAAGGTATGAACATAGCTTTACACAGTGCCCATGACCTGGCACAGCAGTGAAATTTGAATAGGCTGTCCCTTTGGATTAGGGTAGTGAGCACTTCTTGCACTTTGCAGCATCTATGGGAGCTGCATGCTCATTTTTCTTGGCCAAACAGGCCAAGGTTGCTTAGCTTCCCATCTTACCCTGTTTTCTGCCCCATCTCTCTGCTTTTCTTTTGGCTTACAGTAACTTTCACATAGTTACCGGGTATGTAATTTCAGGGTTATACAGACCTCAGTATTAAGTATGCAGTGGCCTACTCTTAATTGTCTTGGCATTTGTGAAAAAAGAAACTGCTTTCAAAAAAGGGGTGGAATCTGTTCTAGCCTGAAACCCACAAAACTCTAATACTTGAAGTAGAATGTTTATATCCTTTCCCAAATGGGACCCTGTGTTCCCTTTGTTCTACTACTGCACACTTTTCTCCAGGAAGGTTTAAAGAAAAATCTTTCAAGCAGAAAAAGCTCCAGGGCCCAACCTCCTGATGAGATGGCTTTCTATGCAGGGAGTCTTTCTTACTTGAGGAAGTGCTGTGTGGTCAATGAGACCTGTGTGCGCAAACACCAATCAGCCGTGTCATTACTCCTTGTGTATGGATTTTGAAAGACTTGTATCTTCTTAAAAAAACAGCAAAAAAGCCAACCACAAAACCAAATCAGAAAAATGCAACTGAACTGATTCCTTACAAACATGAGCAACTAATGCCCTTGATTAGTTCAGGAAAAGTCAAGGAACCCTTTGTCAAGATGAGAGTTTAAGGAGCTTTGTGTTCATTCCAAGGAAAACTGAAAGAAAATACCCAACCATCTCCCATTAAAATTAAAACACTGAATGCATTCTTGATGTATTTTAATTAACAGTGTGATGGATGCAAATCTGATGTGTAAAATAAATCTGTGATATGAATTTCCTAAATTTTATGGGATTATACCAAGGATAAAAATATAATCCATGCTGTTCTTCTGGCAATTTAGAATGTGGATTTTTGGTTCCAAATCCAAATTAATTGCTTTTCTAGCTAACATTGCCTTGTTAATGATCTATACAGCATTTCTTTAGAGTTATTATCTAGGCAGTGCTTATAAAACATCGACTTCTAATGGATTCATATTTTAGGAAGCATACCAGCTTTGCCTGAATTGAATTGGAATATTAGAGGATTTTCAATCTGAATCCCTCCATTGCTTGGACTGACCTAGTGTACTGTTAAGGCTAGCAGACAAAAGCCTTGCTAGCCTTAAGACTTCACAGTATGGGATCCCCTTTTGACAGAGGGGTGTGATAAAAATGCAACTTCCAGGCTTCAGTACAGTAGCTGGCTATGAATGGCATTTATCCACCAGATGCCCGTAATTTCAGTGCTTCTTTACCAGGTTTGTATGAAAAAACAAGTCGTGAGTCACTGGTGTATTACATTAGTTTCCTGATGGTTTATCTCCAGTAAGTCAGTGGCAATAAAGAAGCTGAGTTAATATTTGCCTATTGTATTTACTAAAATCACATAGCCTTTAATAGCAAATGATCCATGAAATGGGCTGCAAGGAGGTTAAGAAGAATTGTTCTTATTGCTAGTACAGCTGCAGTAGTGTGAAGGTCTCTTATGCCACAGGGCCCAATAAAAGTAAGAGTTATTAATCCTGGTATGTCACTGCAGGAGCAATAGTTCTAAGTAGCATGCCTGTAATAGCAATGATTCAGTGGTAAGTGATCAACATACCCACAAACTCCCTGTCAGTCTGAATTTCTTTCTGAAAAGCTGCCATGTACTTCTGAAAACCTGAGTGTTGCCCACTTTAATATAAAAACTTTATTTGAATGCAAATATACTGTCAGTAGCCCTGAAATCATTGCAGCAGATTGAAGCATCCAGTGATTTCTAAGGAATATAGGCAGCACTTTTTGTGGAGAAGCCAGAAGCAGCAGCTCTGGTTAGTCACTAACAGGAATCCTGCTCTCCAACAAATGGCAAAGGAATGGCAAAAATGGCAGAGCAGACAAGAAGAGGTAAGAAAATGGCTAGGTACAGAGCATGAGGACTGTGTTTCCTGTTTCTCTGAGTAGCAAGAGATGTGCTCGTTCTTCTCTCTGGGGAGGATCCCAGATAACTGGTATTAATTTCTCTGCTAAGTGAAGCATAAGCGGATGGTGGTATAGTGAGTTGTTTTATTTTGTCTCTTCATTCGACACAGTTTTAACACATGCAGTTCATGTTCTTCCCAGGCCACTAAGTGCTAAGCAGAGCTCGGAGGGGTAAGTCATACCTCAGCTCATCACTCCTCACCACTCTGCCATGCCCTTGAACCACTCAACACATAGAAGACAAAGTGCTGGGAGTTGCAGTGGTCAGACTCATTGTGTCTTTTTCATCTAAGGACTACTCCCACCTGAAGGCTGTCATTCACAAGTAGTTCGTATGTGGTTTCTGTTGCTTTTGTTCTGCCCATTGGAATAATGGAATTTTTTTTTTTTCCTAGGGTCAGAAATCATACTCCNTTTCATCTAAGGACTACTCCCACCTGAAGGCTGTCATTCACAAGTAGTTCGTATGTGGTTTCTGTTGCTTTTGTTCTGCCCATTGGAATAATGGAATTTTTTTTTTTTTTTCCTAGGGTCAGAAATCATACTCCTAGAGTCCTTTTCTTCTTTCTGCTTTTATACCAATATGGATGAAAGAAGTGCCTTGATTGCCCAGGTGGGAATGGGAAAGGAAGAGGATCATGACTAAAAAATGGACTCTGTCTCAGCAGAGTTCTTCATTTGCATTTTGACATTAGCACTGATTTAGGAAAATTAGTATGTCTCAGCTTTCCATCTTTATCCTCAATTAAGCTCTAAAATACTGAAGGCATTTTTCATGGATTTTAATCCAGAATTAATGACAGAGGTCCATTCCCTGCTTTTCTGCTGCCTGTTACGGATCACCATATTTGGGTGATCTGGGAAATACTGATTTGTGAAAATTAATAGATTTCAGCTTTCCATCTTTATCCTTCAACTAAGCTCTTTTGCCAGTGTTTGTGGTCTACCGACTTATATGCTTTTTCTCCTGGGCTTCACAGCCCTTCCCCACACCTGACATTAACACTGTTCTGTGGCCTGAACAAGAGCTCAGCTTGAAAGTTACCATCTGCTGAATTGGAGTGTTACTAATGCAATGTGTACAGTTTCAGATTATCCTTATACCTATAGTGCCATATTCTTGTGGTTCAGTTTATCTACCAGATGTTCTTCTGGTTTACTTTGTAACTGTTTGGATGGGAATCAGGAGGAAAGTTGCATTGTGATAAAACCAGCAGAAGCATATTACTTCCATCAGCAGTGCCATAAATCTTCATTCTGTTGGTTCTGTATTCCAGCCAAAATGGCAAGCTTCAAGAACAGACATTACCTTCCAGTAGTGCCCTTCCTGAAGTGTGACTGACAATGGAATTAATGGGACACAGACAGTGGGAAAGGGGTAACATGAACTCATGTTTCATGTACTGCACAATGCTCTCACCTATTAGAGCTGGATTTTCTTAAAAGCAGTACTAGCAGCAAATCATCTGGCAGACATGCGCACCTGCAATTCTGCAAGCCACTTAGTAAGTGGCTCTTGGCTGTATAGGGAGAACAGCTGAAAGAAACAGTGGGACAGCTTTAGGACACTTTATAAATGCTGGAAAGCTTGGTAAAGCAGTGGGAAGGACACAGTTCTCAAGGACCAGCTTACCATCTGCCAACCAGATAAAAGTACATGCATATCCCCCAGTGAGTGCATGGACAGACTTGACCTGAGGACTTGCAACAAGGATGAAATCTAAGTCCACATTAAATGTATTTGTGCCCACTTAATACTTTTAATCATTCTGGCATTATATATTCCCCTAGGGGCATGGAACAGCTGAAAGTGTGGGAATGTCTGTTTCCTGTGTTTGATTTGTTGGTACTAGGTGAAAGGCTTCTTCTGTCTCAGGAGTTTCGCAATAGCACTGATAAAGTGAAGAAATCCTCAGTCAGCTTGTGCCAACAGAGCAACTAAATCTCTAAAAGAGACCCTAAAATTACTGACGTCAAATATCTGTGACAGGATATATAAGGAATGTCCTACAATGGAACATAGACCAGCTCATGACTGAGCCAGCTGGATTTTCTAGGAGCATGTCACAGAGTATTAAAACACTCTGATAGTACCAAAGGACCCTTTTGCAGCAGCATAATTTAAGATGTGAAGGAATGTGATGTATAGTTTGGTGGGAGCTGGGCACTGCTGCCTCATGGTGTTTGGAGAAATCGCTACCTCTCTGTGCATAAAGAATGCACTAACTTGTATGTCTGAGTGGTGCTATTAAATCCCACTTGTGCAGAGGTGAGAAGTTTGCACTTTGTGAACCAATATCATTCCTGGTCTGTCGAAGCAGTAAATCTCTTGCTTTTTTTGTTAGATATTTTGTATGTACTTCTTAAAGAACTTTGCCCTCCTTCCAAAAGTTTTTGCTCTAAATAAACCATACATTATGCCTGAACTTACTTTTTTTTGCTCTAACACTTAGAAGTTACCATCAAGCTAACAGAAGCAACACTTTTTCTTGAGTTGTGGGACTGCGCTGATATGCAAGCCAGAAAAAAGCTTTGAAAGGTTTATGATTGCTTGTTACTAATCAGATATTATGAAAAATAAAAGCTATTTTTGACAAAGTGAAAACAGCCACTTAGCAGTGGGGGAACCTATATAAAAGAAAAGTAATAAAATATAGCTCTCTGTCTCCACATAAAGCAAGAGTGAACTGGATACTTGTCTGAAATACAGGAGGTTGTTGGGTGCTAAACACAAGCCACTGAAGGAAAATTGAATGAAGCTCCACCTTTCAGGGACCCTGCCATCAATGTTTTGTTCTCATGCCAGATTACTGGAGTATAAATATGTGCCTATAAGCCATGAAAAAACCCACATCTCTGGAAGGATTTTCAAGTCACCACTGCATGGCAAGATGGATATAAAAAAGGGGAGGTCATTTTGGATCTTTTGCCTAATTTGGAGTTGTTGCAGCAGCAAAGAACCAGTTCAGATAGGTAAGAAAAAAATCTAATTCTCAGATTATTTGCTCACATATTGCTCCCCATAGATGACAAATAGAGTTGTCAAATTAAAATGTGTAACATGTTCATGAAAGAGCTGTGGGCATGCCAGATACTGTTTAACATTTACATTTTCATCCTTAATGTCAACCACTTAAGTAGTTTATTTTCTTTTTTTTCCACGATGAGTTATCAACTGTTTTATGTCCTAAGCAACTAACATTAAAGAGGAGACTTGCTGGATGCAGTTTGCATCGTATTAAAATGGTGATACTCTTTTCAACACATTTGACCTATATTCTTTGTAGAAGAAGTATGTTACCGTAATGCCTGCTAAGCTTGATTGACCAGTATGAAATACTGCATTAGAATTAATCACACTTTTTGTGGTCTGCTGCACTGTTACCTCCTGGTTTAGTTTTGAATGTCTTATACTTTACCCAGTTGCTTAATACACAAACAATTTATGTGACAGTTATTACTGTCTCAGTAATTCTAGCAACACCACTTTCAAGAATAGCCAAACTTTCTTATTTACTCTCATTATTGTGTAGAAAAGGGCTAAATTTCCCTACTCCACTTCAGGGCTGCAAACACCCGTGGCAAATTCCAGTCCTTTTAAAAAGCTGTTTCTGTAAGGACTTCTTGGCACTGGAGTTTGTGTTGTACATTTCCAACATCAATATACGAAGTTTTCATTGTTCACTTGCTGGTTCTTAGGAAGGAATACTTAATGAAATCTTAGAGTTTACTGAGTATATTAATGACTGTTTCTCATTTGATTTGTGATAGATGTTGCTACATTGCATTTCCCAAACATTCTACATAAACCAATATAAAGGAATTTGCCCATTTTCATTTGTTGCACTTTGAGATTGGCCTAGAAGATATGCTAAAAGCATATTGTAGCAAGCACATCTTATTTAATTCAAGGTGACTCATACTGGCTTTGAGCAGTATGAAAACTACTTCCTGAAGTGATGTCTTATATGCAATTCAAGTATATATCAATACCTTTGACAGAGGTACAACTCAAAGGTCCAAGATGAGTTTTGGTTGAAAGGAAAAAGAAGGAGATCTAAGCCAACTGCTGAAGTTGGTGGCAGCCTCAACTGCTAAGATCAGCTGCTGTCATTTTGCTGAAGGGTCATGCTGCCCATGGTATGTCCTGGAAGGAACTCAGTTCAAGACTTTGGACCAAAATCTTGCCTGTGTTAAGTAGCAGTATTTCAAAAGTAAAAATGAGATTTAGGCAGCTAGGATGGGATTTCCCTCACTTCCCTTTGGATATTTACAGTGTAAATGTATCTACAGTGTAAATGCTGAGGGGTGCCGTTTGCACTGGCACGCCTTAGCATCCTTGATAGACAATGGAGAGAAACATGCCATCTTGGAGCATCTTCTTCCTAGGTGGATATGTAAGGTAGGGAAGCTGAACCTCTTCTGCTTCTCACTGTTAGCTTCAAAGGAGACTGGGCTCATCTGCTTACATTGGAAGTATCTCTGGCATAGACTTCAAAAGTTCAGTGAGATGAAACTCCTTCCAATATGCTAGTGTCTTCCAGGAGTTAACATTTTTGCCTTTGAAAATCTCTTCTTTAATGTTTTTCAACAAAAAAAGGTAAAGCACCTCATGCGGATTGAATTTCTAAACTTCCCTCCTATGACTTTTTTTTTTAGTCCAGGTCTCTACTGTCAGTAGGAGTGAATGTGCCACCTGGGGCAATTTCCACTTTCAGACATTTGACCATGTTAAATTCACTTTTCCTGGAACCTGCACATATGTCTTTGCTTCGCACTGTAATGACAGCTACCAGGACTTCAACATCCAAATCAGGCGCAGTAACAAGAATAGCTTCCTGATCTACTTCACTGTCACTATTGATGGAGTGATCTTGGAGGTAAAGGAGACAGGCATCACAGTGAATGGGAACAAGTGAGTAAAGCCATACTGTTGTTTTCTTGTGCAGTAATTTTAATTTTATGTATTAGCATTAAAGATTGTATGTCTAGAAAGGGGTCCTATTCTGCAGAGGTGCAAATGGCTTTGTATGATATTCATAGCACTTTGAATAAGGTATTGCAAATAGTCTACCCATAGTGGAGGAGGAGACCAGAAGCACGTAAACTACATCTCCCAGGGATCAACTTGAACATGCTAAGCAAAAGGCAATATGTATGTTATAAAACCAGAATGTATAGATTTCCTTAATGTTGCTTTGATTTGGGAGGGAGGGATGGAATGAAGGAGATAAAATCAATACTTTATTTATTGAAGATTTTGATTTTGTAGTAACTTTGTATTTGTATTTTTTTCTCAAAACACTGTTTCTGTGGTACTAACCCTACTGTTGTATGCTGCTGTTCAGCAACAGATGGTCCTCTTAGAAAAAGTTTTCTGTTTCCAGATAGATTAGTCTAGAAAATAGCACGGCTTTGCAGATCACAGCTTGCCTTGGGATCTTCTTACACAAAAGACAGACGTTTCAAAAGTAAAAATCCATACCTCTAGTTCCAATCTGAAATGAACCAGAAAACAAGCTGCACACAGAAAGTTAAAAATACTCCATAAGTGAGAGTCGTGTGCAACACTAGCTTAAAGTTGAGCACAATTTTAAGAGCAGCCAGCATGAGAAGGGCAGTTACCTGATCACAGCATATAGATATGAAGGGCCAAGGTAAGCTTTGACTCTGGGAAAAACCCTCATAATCTTGTTGGAGAGAAAATTACAAGATCATAGTCTGTCTTCTCTTGACAGTCCTCTAGAAATGACCAAACATAGAATAGCATCACTCAGTTGTAATTATAGTACCAAAGCCCAGATGTATCTTCTAAATCAAAGGAGAAATGAATCTCTCATCTTTCAGCCATTTTGTGATTTTCTAAGTTTTTCAGGCTCTGGGAAAATAAATGGTTATTGTCTTGTTGAGATGAAAAAGTACTGTAAGTCTGAGTCATGTTAGCACATGAGTAACAGAACAGAGCTCTTTTTCACACCTCTGTGAATCCTGAATGTCAATGAAAACCTGGAGGGATGATGACAACCTGCGGTATCCTTTTGTTGTGATCTTGCTTCTTCTGGGTTAGGTCCTCAGGACATGTAAATACACAGAGCAGCACTGATATCAGTTGAGTGGCTAATGTAGTATTGACACACTCATGATCAAAATACACTGTGTTATCGATTAAGGGTAGTGAAAGGTCACAGTGGACAAGGTGATCACACCTAAATTTAATGCAGTGTGTGGGTGAAGGTTGACATTGAAAAGAATGTCCCTATGGCTTATTTACGTCCTTTTGTCCCTACTTTTTCTTCTTATATCTGTGAGAGGACTTAATCAGACTTTTTTTCAATGCAATCTGTTTTGTTCCTTCCAATTTCCAGGATTCACATGCCCTTCAGCTTGAAGAGCATCCTGATTGAGGACACCTGTACTTACTTCCAAGTCACTTCCAAGCTGGGCCTGACACTCAAGTGGAACTGGGCTGACACGCTCCTAGTATGAACAGCCAGTTAGTTGTTTTTCTTGTGGTGAACCTCATCAATGATGAAAAGCAGAGTTGGATGCAGGCACCATGTTAATATAAGAGATTATATCGTTTTATCAATAAGCTGATAGGGACTTACCAAACTAGGTAATATTGTCATGGGGAAAAGACATGTAGTCACAACCCCTAGGTGTTCCCAACTCATTTTATTTGGCAAAAAGTGCCACTGTTAACCCTGGAGATAGCACATCTGTAGTTATCTGCTTCCTCCATGGGGCACTGGCAACAGCACAGCTAGTCCCTCCAGCTCTGACTTGTTAGTTATCCTCTGACTCAATGCGCATCTTGTGTGGGAATCTAATCTGTGTGGCCAGTTCAGCCGCTCTGTGTGGTGGCTTCTCTATATATCTATATATCTTCTATATATCCACCCTAAAATACCATTTTCTGCAACAGTATATTTACACTTTTGGGTGTGAATGCTTATCTTCCATGATCAAGACTGAGTGAATAAATGAAAGTTGTATGTCATGTTTTGCAGTTCAAAGACAGAAAGAGTAGAAGGTGAATACAGAGAAGAAAAAAAATCAGGAAGCAATCAAGTGGTATTCAAATTCTGATTTAATGAAATATTTGCTTCCCCTCTCCCCCGTAAAATTAACAACTGAAGTATTACAAGCATCACCTGTACAGTGGACACAATTTTAGGGTGACACACTTGTAGGAGAAGTACCACCTTTTTTTTTGGTGGTCCTGAGTGACACAAGTACAACCTTCCAAGCACGTAGGAATGATTAGGTGCAACAGTTTCATGCAGCAAGACAATAATGTGCTAACCTAGTTCTTTCTTGCCCCTGAATATGGGCAGAACAAGTTATGCTGGACAGACCCACCCCCAGAAAAACTGTTTTCTGTTTAGCCTATGGACTAGAAAAAGCCTTAGGTATGGCTAAAAGCTGACCAGAAACTCCTGTTTTCAGTATCCAGCAGATTAGTTATCTAACCTCCCCAGAGTGGAGCTCTGGTACCTTACAAGAGGTACCACATATCTATATACCAGTGTCTCTATATTGGGAGGCACTGGTCCAAAGATTAGTGCAGTATTCAGCATGCTTCAGTTAGAATGACAGTTGCTAGGGGATTATCTTCCCAGTTAAATTAAACCTGCCTGCACGTAAGTTGTATGGCAGGTTTGTAACAGAAAAGGAGACTGCTACAAACTGGTAACGAGCATTTCTGATACTGTGCTGTCCAGTTGCAGATCACTTTGTAACATGTGCTGCAGATGGGCAGCCTTTAAATTATGGGTTTCCTCTTTCCTTTTGTTTTGTAGCTGGACCTAGAAGAAACATATAAAGAGAAAATATGTGGTCTATGTGGGAACTATGACGGCAGTGAGAAGAACGATTTGGTTTTGGATGGTAGGTCATGAATACAGCATATTCCATATAGGATAGAACTGTTAATACTTGACATGAAACTTGATATCAGTTTCCTCTAAGCAGGGTTTCAGATTTGCTGATAGAGACTGAAATACATTAACATTTCCATATACAGGAGATGTATTTTAGGGATGTTCTGGGATGATCTGAGTTCCTCTGCAAAGTTTCAAGAGTCTCAAACCTTTTTGATCCAAATTAACTGTCTGCTACCATGCAGCAACATTGCCAGGTTTCCCACTCCAGTAGCAAACTTTAAGGAACTTGTATTCTCAAATGCGGCACAGGTGGATTTTCTGTCATTCTGTTTTAATAAGTTTACAGATGGGTTTCAGGTATGATTATTTTTGCCTCTGTAATGAAATGAAAGCTTCACGGCTGAGCCGGATTTCACTGAGCATCTTTGCAGAAGCGGTGGTGCCATCCACTGACACCTTCAGATATTGCACTGGACTGGAAAGAGGCCAGCACAGCAAGCAGCAGAGGCTACAATCCTGTAGCTGATCCTACTCTTTCGTGAGTGGAAAGAAAGCTGCATCCTGGGATATTAGCTACAGGACTGAAGCCAAGGTTTTAACTTTGTAAACCTTCATATAATACTCAGGCTTGTTAAATCACCAGGAAAGTATTTTCATCTACCTCACCAATTCAGAAAGAATCCTGAGATTTGTTAAGAAAAACACTTGTAGTGATAAACTTGGGGTTCATTGTAATATTTCATATTAAGCTTTCTGGATATAACTGAGTCATGTTTCTGCTCCTTACTTGATAAGCATAGTAGACAAAAACTAAAGCTGGCTTAATTTTTTCTGAACAATTTGCTACTGAGAAGCATTGCTCTAAGAAAAGCAGACTGTTCGTTTATGTTTCTGGTTACACAAATAACAGGTTCCCATGCCTGGGGAGCAGGTGGCCTCCTATGTCCCTCCTTTATACTCTGAATGCACTCTTCTGCCTGCACTAACCAGCCAGCAGTCATTCTACCTGTCCAGGCTAAGATCTACTGCACATAAAGTTCCAAAACTTATTCTCACTTTCAGACTCCTTTCTCTTGAGGGAAAAATAAATGTCAGGAAGAAAAATCCAATTTCTCCATGGAGCATCTCTTCTTGGTACTTTATTCTTTATATTCTTGAATGTGAGTTGAGATCCTTGGCAAACTACACAACTCCAAGGATTTCTGTTTCCAGAAAAGTTAGTGGCAAAGCACCTGAAAACAACACTTTTGTGGAAGTCATTCTCTCAGGCCTGCATTTAGCTAAGGGACTGACTCAGAAAAAGGGCATAGACTTGGTCAAAAATCTGTCTATTAAAACTTAAAAAAAAATAAATATCAAAGAATAGCTATTTATGCATACTCTCCATAAAAATAGATAAGTTTAAAACTTTGTTAGAAATATTTCTTAAATCCAGGATTATGTGTCTGGTAATGCTTTAGGACAATGTGCCCCTCAAGCTAGTATAATGGTCACATACATGTACTGTATGCCTGTCTTTCTCCTGCTTCCACTTCACATCTTTTCAAGGCTATAAATGTAGGTTTCCAGATGATTACAAACATTCACACCTACAGCTGTACTAGATTGTGACAGTAGAAGGCAAACTAAAATATATGATCATTACACATGAAAATGCAAAACTGTAAGATCAAATACACCCATAATGAATACAAGTATTTGGAAGTGATGATGTACAACAGAAAGGTCAAGAGTCTCATGTGATTTGTTATAAATGCCCAGGCTCATGGCAGGCCTAGATACAGGTGTGCCACATTCCTGGCTGTAGCTCAACAGAAGTCATACCAGCTTGTCATCTTCTACAATATGGATGCTGTGGTTAAATTCAGGCATATTGCATATTGCCTTAGATCCCAAAGATTAAGAGCATTTTTAGAGCACATTAAATGATCTAAAGAATTGCAGGCAGATACTCAGATACATTTGGGGATTTTGCAGGCTATAAAATGCATCCCAGGCAGTTTGGGAACTTCCACAAAGTAGAGGATCCATCAGGAAAGTGTGCTGATGTGAGTCCAGATGACCACACTGGAAGACATCCTAGGAGGGAAGACAATAGATGCAGTAAATATGTAAGTATGTGTGGCCAAGAAGTATAAATGCTCCTGAGCTACAGTGCTGGAGAGACTGTTCAAACAAGTGTTAGTTACAGAGTATGCACTGACCTGAATTTTGTCCAGGAGTCTGAGCAAAATGTTGGTATTATAGCAGAAGTAATACCCTATTATAATAGGATATAAGGAAACATATAGGATATACATATATAAGGAAATAGATAGTGGGGAAATGCACAGTTGAATGACAGATTCCAGTCCATGAAAAAGGAAGTCATGACAAAGTTAGACTGTATAGTTTCCTGGGGTGCCATCCAGTCTGAATTATCCTGTGAACCTGGAATTGTGTCATCAAAAATTGGGATGCACATCCATGAACATGAAAGTTGGTAAATGTCAAGTATTGCTTTTCCTATTTCTCATTTTACAGAGAAAAAGATGCAAGAAGCTTATGTCTCATTTTGGAAACTGCCCCAAAATTGTTGCTTTTGATGACTATGTAGATACCTGCACTGAGGATATGTGCCACTGTGCAGTTAAATCTTCTCACTCTGACTTGGTTTCCAGCTGCATATGCAGCACTTTAAACCAGTACTCTCGAGATTGTGTCCTCAGGAAAGGAGACCCTGGGGAATGGAGAACCAAAGAACTTTGCTGTAAGTAACTACTGCTCTGGAGATTTCTTTCAGGTTAGATATATACACATATATTCTGATCCCAGCAGAGCAAAGCTTAGAGCTAGTTTAACTACTGTGAGTCAATCTGTAGAAGTACTTTCACAGAGACACTGTTAATGGAAAAGCTTGTACAAATTTAACTTGATTTTGTGCCTAAAATTAGAACTCTATCTTAATATTGTCCCCATCCTCCTTACGGCTACATTTTCCCCAGTTATTTTTTGAATTTTTCCATACACAGCTAACTCATGAATAGGATTTTTTAAAATGCTCACATGTATTCCGGAGTTGATGAGAAGTCTTAACATGTTTGTCCTTAGCTTATCCTGTGCTTATTCAATAGTCCAGCTACTGAGCAGAAAATCACTGTAAATCCAGAGGGAAGTCTACAGGTAGTTCTTCCAAACTGCTGGTGTGGATTGGGGTAGAAAATTAATGCCAGAATGACTTACGCTTCAGGCAAAAATAAGGTATTATGACTCTATAAATTATTCCAGTGCCCTTTGCTTGCATCATGACTTCAGCCCAGCCAACCTTGAGCAAGTAAAATAATGTGAAATAACTCGTATTTCCCAGCAGTACTGTTTTGTCCAAAGATGAAGCAAAAGTAACCATAAAAAATTCCTTTGGGGGTTAAACAAACATGACACATCTGGAAATTTTTAAAAACAAGCTATGGGGTAAAGGAGGAAGAAGGGGTTGGGGAGTGAGATATTAATATGAGAGCTCTTATAAAGACACCATTAACATATGCCATTTTTCATTTTGTCTTGCAGATCAGGAATGCCCAAACAACATGGTGTACATGGAATGTGGAAACTCCTGCGCTGACACATGTGCTGACCCAGAAAGGAGCAAGATTTGTAAAGCTCCATGTACAGATGGCTGTTTCTGTCCTCCTGGTAAGGCAGTTTTCCAATGTGTCACACATATCAAGGGAAAAAAAGAGGGAGGTTGTTCCCTTTCAGTTAGTGGCATTTTTTTCATTAACATTTTATACTAAAACTGATGAATAAACTATTTCTTCTAGCATAATTTAAAAACTTTCTTCTTGAAAGAACCAAGTCTCTAAGGATTCAAGATCCTGACACTGGAGAAGGGGAGGGAAAGATTTCTAAGGACTAGGCATATAAAAATGGTACAGATGTGGAAAGAGGAGAGGTGGTCTCTAGACTGTAAGAATGTAGGTGAAGTCAGGTGAGGTGCCTCCCTGTTAAAAGGCTAGATATTGCTGTAGCTTAAGTCACGTGGTATAACTGCATAGCTACCTGTGTGCACATGTAAATTTGCACATGAAGTAGAAGCTAAGATGAGGGTCTGATTTCTGTTACGTTCACTATTAGAAAAGGATGGAAACTGGCTCACATCCTTGCAGTCTGTCACTTTATAATCCTAGTCACAGTGGCAAATTCTAGTAACATGCAAATATATTCTTTGGTGTTTGTCTTGCTTACTTTTAATTAAAAAAATGCTTCCCAACCATTAGCACCTGAAAGGGCCCGGTTTTATTTAAAACATACTCCATTCATTTACAGAAATGCTGAATATTCCAGAGTTTTTTCCTTGCTCTAATCTTCCTTGATGGTGTTTCCCAGACTCACCAAAGGAATACTAACTAGCCAATGTGTCTGAACAGGAACTATCCTTGATGACCTTGGTGGCAAAAAATGCATCCCCAGAGACAGCTGTCCCTGTATGTTTCAAGGCAAAGTCTACTCATCCAGAGGGACCTACTCCACTCCCTGCCAAAACTGGTACTGTTGTGAACTCTTTTGCACTAACAAAGCAGAGGCATTTATTTCAGAGCTTTGATAGGTTGCATTATGTTCTTTTCTCCTTTCCCCTCCCCCTCCTACCATTTGTCTTGAATAATAGTGCAAACTCTGGGTCTAAATTTCAACAGTACAGGAAAACTTACAGGTTGACCTCAACCACCCATAGTTACCATCCTCACCTGGAACTGCTTGCAAAACCTGAGCTCAAGATTTCAGAATGTGGAAAACTGAGACTCCTCTGGTTAGTTCAGAGGCACTGACCACCAAAATGTGGCAAGGTGTCATATCCTGTTAATGAGTTACATTTCCAACCTCCTCTAGGTCTACAAAAGGATGTTTGAAGGCCTGGATCTCAATCATAGAATCAATTAGGTAGGAAAAGGCCTTTAAGATTATCCAGTCCAACCATTTCCCCAGGACTGTCAAAGGCCACCACTAAGCCACATCACTGAGGGTCTCATCTACATGGTTTTCAAACACTTCTAGGGACGGTGATTCCACCACTTACTGTTCCAATACCCAATCACTCTCTCCGTGAAGAATTTTTTCCTAATATCCAATCTAAAAAGTCCTGATCCTTAAGAATTACTTGATTTAGAAAAAAATTTGTAGCTTGAACCTGTATCCACTCTACACAGTGAAAGGTGATCAGGCCTCAGGTATATTATTCTCAAAACAGTTTTATTTCTTACTAGATACCCATCTAATAAATGAACAGTCACTTGTGCCATTTAAGCTCCCACCACATCATTTCTTGACCATAGGCCTAACTTCTACTGTAGTGAGGATTGAAATATGCTGTGGTGCATGATAGGGTAAGCCAGATGCTCTGCAAGCCCATTTGGGTAGAGTATTTCCTGCAATTTGAGGACATACTTCTCAAAAGCTGCAATTTTGAGGGACTGAATTTGATGGGCTCTCAGTTGTTTCCATCTAGCCGCATCCTCACTTATTCCTCACAAAACCTGAGCTAGGCTATGGCCAGGCTGTTCTCCTCTTGTGTGCACAGATCTAAGAATTGTAACTGCTCATTATCTCAGGTTCTCCACAATTAGTTGTTGAAATGTTGCATCAGCAACTTGCTGAACAGTTGCATCAGTAGCATAAAATTTTGCAACATCCTGCTTGAAGAGGTTAATTCTATCTTTAAAAAGCCAAGTAAACAATTTTAGGCCCTAAAAAACATTTCTTGCTTACTCTCAGTGTTTCTCTAAAGCAGCTACTTTGAAGCCCAGTGCAGTTAACTCTCCTTAAGAGACATTCAACTTTCACACTTTGAGGGCCAAATATAAAGTCTTCTTCCCACATAGATTTAATAAGCAGCCAAATAACAAGGCAGAAAGACAAAGAGGTTTCATCTCTGAGGGTTCAGATACAGATGTATCTTTGCTCCTTTAAAATTATGTTTATTCTAACTACACTTTTTTGGGTTTTGTACAGTACCTGCAAAGGAGGCCATTGGAGCTGTACCTCTCTGCCCTGTTCTGGAATTTGCAATATAGATGGAGGATTTCACATAACAACGTTCGATAATAAGAGATTCAATTTTCATGGCAATTGCCATTATGTCTTAGCTAAGGTATGAACAAACTCCTATTTGACTCCTAAATCTCATGAGTAGCATGAGGCATCAAGCTGTGATGAAGCTTTATATAACTTAATTAAGTGGCACAAATCCAGCAAAGCTGTTCAACACATGCTCAGTCTTAAACTGCATAAATATCCCCATTTGTGATAGATTGCAAGTGAGAGGAAGTGGATGAGCAAAAATTCCTGCAGAAGGATTGAATTCCACAGAACTACCTGCAAATACCTGATCCACACAACTTGATAGCAAGGAAATGGTGCAAAGGAAAGGCAGTGAACATTACTGAATTTGGCAATGAAATAAAGCAGTTTGCAGTTAGCGATTAAGTGCCCCAGTTCTTTCATTATTGCATTTTAGCCTTTCAGAGATACCTTTTTTCTCTTCTGGCTCCTTTCCTATAACATGCTGACAATGTCTACACATCCTTTTCCTCACCTCTTTTCAGAATACTGATGATACATTTGTGGTGATTGGAGAGATCATCCAGTGTGGAACATCAAAGACAATGACCTGCTTAAAGAATGTATTAGTCACTCTAGGAAGAACTGTAAGTAACTTGCTTTAGTTAGTGCACATAATATTTAGATTCAAAGATGGGATTTCTCTAAGTGTGAACTTATTTTGGTCTGTTGCAATACTGAAAATGCAAGATTAAAGCCAGCGGGTGATGCAGTGCATGTGTTCGTTGGTTTTGTTCTACGCGAGTTCTTTCGTGTTCTGGCTCTTCCATTTCTTTAGATGTAAATGGCTAAAAATCCTTGTCAGTTTTCCCTCTCTTTTCATGAATTCAAAGATTTTCACTTGTTTCTTTTTGAAAGAAAGATTGAAATTTCTACAAGAAAAGACTCCCTTCTGTTCTGAATCCAGAGGTTTTTCCTGATGAAAAGAGTGAAGCAGCAGAATTTTCAAAACTAAGGCCAAATGCTACTTCTACTGAAGATTATGCCATGATTGACATTGAATTCAGTGGAAGCCAAGTTAGGGATGGTATTTATGCATTCTAAAGTTATACAGATTCATCCTGTCCACCTCGTATTTAACTGGTACAGTCCCAACCATGTTAGGAGATCAAACATTCTAGCATCCTTCTATAGTCAATAAAGAAAGATGGGGATCTCCAAAGTACAAGTCAGCTCACCTAAGGTATGAGATGTTCCAGAGGTGCCTGTTTTCCTCTGTTGACTACTGAGGGAGTTTGAATCAGATAGCTCTCATTTTAGGTATGTTGCATTTTCAATGAGGTAGATCCAACCCTACTTGTAACATGATATGTGAGAGAGCTCAGTCAAAACTGTTGCTTATGGAGAGAGTTTTTCATTTTTTGTTATCACCAGATTTGCTCTACGTTATTGTAGGTCATCCAGACACTGTGTTACATTGACTCCAGAAATGACCACGTTTAAAAACACTACTTCTTAATGCTTAATGAAGCCTGTCAGGTTGGTGTTGTCTGTCTCATGACATATTCATTCACTACTGTGGGCTTTTTCTTTTTTCCTGCAGACAATAAAAATATGTTCCTGTGGAAATATCTACATGAATAATTTCATTGTGAAGCTGCCAGTAAGCAAAGGTAAATGTCCTTTTCACACCTTCTCCAGAATAGCCTACATTTATTTACTGAGGGATTCCTCCTCCTTTTTCTGAAAATAATATGATCCTGCTCACTGTTAGGTCATTTAGCCTGGGTGGCTGCTAGGTCTGGGACTCAATGGGAATTCCTGAGTTACACTGGATGCATTGGTAAATGGCAGTTCCTGTTTACTCAGCTTCACAAAGATTTGCAGTTGCACATATTTCTCTTTCTTTTTCTTTTTTCTCCTCTTTAGATGGCATCACCATCTTCAGACCCTCTACATTTTTCATCAAAATCTTGAGCTCAGCTGGAGTACAGATTCAAGTGCAAATGAAACCTGTAATGCAGCTCTCCATAACAGTCAATCAGTCTTATCAGAATCGCACATCTGGTAGGAAAGATCATGTTCTTCCAGTTATCTCTTAAACTGCTTATAGCTGCTTGTCTATCACTTGAGGTGAACAAATGATTTGATTTTATATTGATTTTGATATGTTAGAGCCCCCAGTTAAATCTTTAGCCTTCCTAAAACAAAGCGTTGGCTAACCTCTTCCTTCAATTTACTGAAGAAAATTATGTAACTCTGTGATGTTTAGTGTGTGCAGGTGTTTTAGACTCTATTTGTAAAAGCAGACCTTTCTCAGAAACTTGAGATGCAGATTGTGTACTTGGTTTTGCCACTAGTCTCCTGTTTACACCATTTAAGCTTTTTATGCTTCCGATTCCTATCTCTGTAATGGGATGGCATCCTGTCTTGCCTACCTGTTTTGTTTTACTTTTGTGATTTCCTTATTTTGTAAGTCTTTGATGAAGGTACTTTGTCAGCCAATGTTTACAGAAGAACATTTAAGCAGCTTCCAATCTTTGTGCTAACACTAAGTGCAAATATAATGCAGAAAAATAATAATTACACTCTAAAGACAGGGTGCTTTGTGGGACCATCAGGAAATCTGTGAAGGAAAATGGGCTTCTCTCAGGAGAAGGGCTAAGAATGTTCTGACAGGAGACGTTCCTTTTTCCACTAGTGATTTTCTTTTTCTTTTGCCTTTTCTTTTTTTCTTCCTGCCATCACCTACACGAGGTCTTTGTGGCAATTTCAATAACATCCAGACTGATGACTTCAGAACAGTCACTGGAGCTGTGGAAGATTCAGCTTCTGCTTTTGGTAACTCATGGAAAACTAGAGCCAGCTGTTTTGATGTTGAGGACAGCTTTGAAGATCCTTGTTCAAACAGTGTGGATAAAGGTAGTAGGCTTTTCATGCCGGGATTATCAGTGCTAAATAATTTTCATATGGCAGATAACCAGAAAAGCTTTAGAAATCTCATAAACATCAAAAGCCTTTGAGTATATTAATAGAGAACACATTGGTCTTTGAGGTGACAGCTTTGCTTTCAAAATAAAACGACTGCACTGCTGAAGAAAGGGCCAACACTGATGACTCAAAAAGCGCACACAGCATCAATAAGAGCAATATAGGTTTAAGGCAGAGGATACTTGGTTATCAATATTACGGCAAGATCTTAATCCAATCTAGGTTGTTACAGCTGTGCTGAAGCAAAAAGCAATGAGTTATCAGCAGTACTGACTTCAGAAAGCATTGTATTTTACTAGGTGCCTGTCTGCTTTCTCATTTTGACTGGGTTTGGCTACATACAGTATTCAGTTTGTACTGTCCTAGATATTGCCACATGTGATTAAAGCTGCAGCTCATAGACATAGAGCTCACTGATCATTACATACTTGGTGTTGTTGCTTGACTATAAAGAATTGCCTGAATGTTTCATTGAAAACAATGAAAGTGGGGAGATTTTGCAGATGTTCTGCTAACCCAGCAGTAATAATGTTAATACTTGGAAGGTGAAACCGTTCTTTTAGGGAAATGGCTGGTCACAATCCAACTGTGCTTATTGCCTTGATATTTTAATTCTCTGTGTTTCTTTACAGCATTATCTGAACATTTTAGGACATTCTAGTTCTGTGTGAAACCTGATAAGAACATTGACTCAAATAGTAATGCGGTTTAAGTTACTATAGATAATGGTGGTTTTTTTCCCACTTCAGAAAAATTTGCCCAACAATGGTGTTCTCTTCTGTCTAACACAAGCAGTGTGTTTGCTTCCTGCCATTCTGTTGTAGAGCCTTCAGTATACATCAAGGTAAGGTACTGGTCTAAATGGGTGATTTAATCTAGCCCAGAGACTGATCTGCCATGAAGGCAGTCTGACCTAGGGAAGTGAAATAGATTACATTAATACCTGTTTAAAAAGAAGTTCACTTATGCTGATGACAAGAATTACAAAATAAGAGTTTATGTAACACACAATGGGCCTTTATGACCTTGAAAGCAGCCTTGAAAATATTAAGTGACTGCCATTGCTGACAGTTCTGTTGCATGATCCAGAAGGAAAATACGAAAAAAATGGGTTTATTGTTCTTGAAAACTGTTCACTCATTGAGAAGCCAAATCAGTGTTTCTGTGTGGAACTGAACTGAGAGCTTTTTCAGTCCCATGGATTCCTTCTGGCATTGTTTAAATTCACCTTGTAAGGGGAGACTATATCCCCTATTTACACAATTTATATCACATTTATTACTTTGAAATGATGTTAGTCTACTTAGAAAGCAAGAAGCTGCCCAAAAGTACTCTTGGTGTTACAGCTGTTGGGGAAGCTGGCTGAGTTAGAAAGTTACCATATTTATGTGAATAGTAAAGAGGTTTCTGTAAAATGCAGAAGATTCATGTAGGGGGTGTGTGTGATACAGTTTACTGAGAAAATACTTGGAACATGAAATTTTGCCTAAAAATTAATGTCTTCAGGTACCTTTAAACACATGGCTTATGCTTTACCTCTCCCAGGTTTCCCTCAGAAAATATGTCTGTTTGAGAATTCATGTTAAGTAAGGAATTTGCAATTTTCAATTAAGGAAAAGTAATAACCAGTTTCCTATGGATACATCAGTTACTTCTGCTGAAACCATGGTTTGTGAAAACATTTTCTATGAGATCAGTAATAGCAGGATATATTACCATCTATGCAGTACGACCTTACTGCTCTTGAGTGACTGGCTGTATCAGGGTTGTTCTGTCCAGCTACCCAGTTGAAAGAACTTGAGCTTTAAATTTGCTTTATACTTTCCTAGCTGTTTCTTTTGATGTCATTACAAATGTTTCTCTATTAAACTATCTTCTGTTGTGTACCTGTCATTTAATTGTGTGTATCTTACCTGCATACTAGGTAGATACACAAATGCCAGCCATTGCTGTGCAGTATTTTTAGTCCTGTATGTTTTCAAATGGCATATTCTGACATGTCCTAGATTGTGTATCCTCATGGGAGGCTGGTATAGACATTTCTTAGTGCTTTAATTAATTGCAAATATCCTTATTGTTCTTATTATTCATCTATTTGTGAGTGTTAGATATAGCGTTGAACAACTGCAATTCATTTCCTATTTCTCAGTTTTGGATACTATTTCATTAGCATACATTTTCTTTTAGAGATATTACAAATTAAGTTTCATCAGTAATAGTACTTTTTTTAAAAAAAAAATTGGTTCATCACTTTTTGAATTACTTCATGATTCTGTGTTTCCGTTTCTTCTCTGAGCCGGGCTTAATAATACCCATGTCCTTTTCTGTCCCCTAGAAATGTATGTATGACACCTGTAATTCTGAGAAGAGTGAAGTTGCTTTGTGTAGTGTGCTCTCCACCTACTCCAGAGACTGTGCTGCAGCAGGCATATCCCTGAAGGGCTGGAGGCAGGGCATCTGTGGTATGCATCCTAAAATACCTACATAGGGATATAGGGGAAGAGCTTCAGGAGATCCCAGTCTGTGCCAGTTAATGTCTTTTGTACTTAATCATCAGGCTAGGGCGTCTTTGAAAAAGAATATGCATACATTCTATAAAACACTGCCTGTCAAAATCAGTTCATGTTCACATCATCTTCTTACGATACATGTTTCTTGTATAAATATTAGGTGAATCCAGTACTCAGAGAAGCAAAAGAGTATAAGGTATATATAATAACAAGAAGTTGTAATTAGGTTAGTTTTGAACACATGGGCTTTCCCATGTATTTTAATTCTGATACCTTTTTTGAACTTCATTTCAGCCCTCTTGTGTCAGACATCACCTATACAAATGGTGTCACTCTCGTTAGCTTCATTTTTCCATGTAAAATAGGAATGTTTTTTAATGCATACATATTGGTGATATCTGAGATTGTGGAAGTGTTTAAAGGCTTTTTCAGCTTAGGACTATCTAACAACTGAATAAAAGTTTTGTGGACATACACATTGTCACTAAATCCATGGTTCAGAGTCCACATTTTTTTTTCTATGGCACTGCCAGAATTTGTTATGAGATGGTATCAGAGCTGAGAATAAAACTCACAAGTCCCAATTTCTGAACTTTACTTCGACATTTCTATTTTTTCACTGGCAGTCAGCTAGTTCAAGTGACATTTGCCTATAATAACATGAAAACAGCTGTACGGGTTTCTTGACTAATAGCCTATCTGAATAGAAAACACCACGACAATTAGTTTTATGCAGCTTTCATGCAGCTATCATCTATTTAATTGCCTTGACTTAGAGGCTAGCTGGGATATTTAGTAGAAACAAACAATGTAACAATGTATGGTGCTTCGTTGAAGTCATTTGAGATTACAGTAAGAGCAATTTAATAAACCTGTGCTGCAAGAATTCAGAGGGAACACAGTGTAATCCATAGCAAATTATCCTAGAATCATGCAGATTTATGTACTAGACACAGCTGCTGTTTACTGAAAGCTTTGTTATAAAATCAGAATTACTAATATTTTTTTTATGCCAAAGCAAGACTGGTTTGCAGCATGGGTTAGACTAAAATCTGTGGACTCATGGAACAGTAGATACTATTGACTCAAACAGTGCAGTAACCTTGGGAAAAAAATGCTAATGGCTTAATCAGCACAATCATTTTAGGCCTTTACAAGAAAAAATAATCTTTTAGGAACATGCTTATGATAAGATTGAAGGTTGCGCTATTCATAAGTGAAAGAATAAATGGGCCAGAACAGTCACCTTCAGTAATCTGTCCCATTGCAGAGGATGGAAAGGCCTTTCTGGCTCCTGCAGCTGTGTCCAGCTGTACTGGGCTGTGGGCAGCATCCAAGACAGGTTATATCTTAAGGGGATGTCTACATTGAAGTCAGTAGTGTGTGTGAAATAAGTAAACCCTAATAGCTAATGGTTGACAATGCATGTGTGTGACACAATCTTTAGTGGAAGCATGAACCATTACTTGAGTTACTGGTTTCCCAGAAGACCATCACAGTTAGTAGCCTCTCCTAAGTCATGGCACTGCTTTTCTGGTGCTCCTTTTGCAAGCTAGCTTGAAGCTGGTTTTGATATGCTCGTGTTCTCTGCACTCATGCCTCCAGCTGTGATGTATGTAATCTAAGATTACAAATCTGTGACAATGAGTACTAAGATCAAATAACTTTTCTCTTTACCAGATCCCACTTTACCAAAAGTGATCTTTTTCCTCTATGAAAAAGTTAAAGGGAGAAAGTAAACGCAATATTTTATTGCTTTAATAGCTAACAATTGAGACACCCATTCAGGTAAATCTGATGTAAATTCATGTTCAACATCTTTATTAATATCTTTCTTATTTGGCCTATTTTGATCTACAAATACCAGTTGATGCATTTTTATAGTATGCCTATTGTAGGAGAGTGTGGCTTGCATGGTTTACACACAGGATATTGTGTCTGCCTGAGGTAAGACCAGGAAACTAACTGGTTTTTGTTCTTGGAGGTGGTGGTTTTGAATGTGTACACAAACTTAACATGCTAACTAATCTAAGAAAGTGTACTATGGTCATGGACTGGAAAACCATACAGAGCTTTGCTGAGGCATGGAACCTATTGCTGATATGGTGATAACATTGCTGCAAAGCTGGTTAGCACATTTGCCTATGAGCAACTCCCTTGTGTCTTCTAGTACATCTGTGTATATCTGAAAAGCAATTGTGGGTTAAACCTATGGATTTGATCTAGAAAGAGGTCCAAGATGAGTAGATTCCCATTTATTGTTGAATTTCAGAGGAATCTGAACGCCAGGCTTTCTTGAAAACCACAACCTTAATGTGGGTCATATTTCCTGATAAAATTTGCTGTCATCCATATGGATCACTACTGAACCCTGGGAAAATTAACCAGCTTTTCACTGTCTTACAGGATCATCTGACTGCTTTAGATATTGGTATTTAACTGTTTGTTCCATCAGAGGTCTTAAATACACTTTTTCTGATTTCCCCAGAGGACAAGAGTTTTCTTCAAGACATTTATGAAAATCCAAATGTGCTTTCTTTGGTAGCAGAGTATCTTGGCACTGTCCTTTTAATGTCAAAATCTACCCCTTACAAAATATGTTCATTTCTTAAGCTATTCCCAGCCAAAGAAATTAGTAGTAAATTACAGAAAATTCATTTTTAACTACAGTTACAATTCAGAAGTTATTTAGTTTAGTTCTTGGTATAAAATGGAAATGTAAATTGTACCAATTGTAAAATTGTAACGATTCCTTTATTCAGTCAAGATATACCCTGCTGAGTATTTCAGTATTCAATATAATGTAGTGGGCAGACTTCCCTCTGACCACTGGGAGACAAGGACTTATAGTCTGAAAAAAGCATATTTGTGGCTACCAATATGTAGAATGCTGCGTCAACAGCATGAGTGATGACTGCACAGAAAAGGCCATACATCCGTTTTATTTCTTTTGCAAAGATCCCTCTGAGGAGTGTCCTGAGACTATGGTTTATAACTATAGTGTGAAATACTGTAACCAGTCTTGCCGCTCGCTGGATGAACCTGATCCACTGTGTAAAGTTCAGATGGCTCCTATGGAGGGCTGTGGTTGCCCTGAAGGGACCTACCTCAATGAAGAGGAGGAATGTGTAACTCCAGATGACTGTCCCTGTTACTACAAAGGCAAGATTGTTCAGCCTGGCAGCTCTTTCCAAGAGGACAAACTGATGTGGTAAGATGCTCTGATGATGCAAAGGCTGCACACCTGGGGGATGTCAGGGCTCTAATCCCTGAATGATGTCTCTTTACTGTATGGAATAATGTCAAACTTCTCCTAGATTCTACCAAAGCAGGTATTTCCCTGGTAGGAAGTGCAGCCACAGCAAAGGTTAAGGACCTATTTTCCTGTTACCAAACCAGAACCTGAAAACACGTTAAGCAGAATAATGTTTGCAGCCTATGTCTATGCAAAGTTCATTGTTGGGTAAAAAATTTCCATACACAGTGGGAGCAATTTTTCTATAAGTAAGGGGGCTTGGGAGAGTTTCTGGCTTTGAAATGAAGACATGATGTGTCTTACATCCGCCAACACAACATCCTGAAGACTATTAAAAAAAAAATAGTCCAGAAAAAGAAAAATCTGGTTTTAAACTGAGATTTTTAAGATGAGAGAGAGGGAAAGAGAAAACTGGGGAGAAATCCTAAAAGTAACATAATAATTTGCATCATAGTGAAAAACAATTGTTATTTTTCTCATTTTCAAGCAGTCCAGGACAGCAATGCAAACAGCAGGGGAAGGCCGTTTTATTCAAACAATATACTTGCATTTTTAGATATCTACATATTTTCTCTCTCAAATCCCACATTTTTTTCTGAGGATTTGATAGTTTTTTGTAAACACAGGTTCATTTTGTAATTTAATAAGTCCCCTCTAAGAAAGTACTAATCTCATTCCATGGAGTGGAAAATGGATTCCTAGGAAAATTTTGATTTAGGGAAATCATGCAGTAAACCAGTGGCAGATGAAGGAAGAGTATTTAAGAGCTGGGTGTCTTAATCCTTCTTCTGGGGATGGCAGTTTGTCTGTGAACCCGATAGCTGTACCAAATACTCATTTTGATAGGAAGTTTTTATTTGTGTGACCAGTGAAGCTTTGTAATGCCTTTCTCGTTAGTGAGAGAAAAATATGCAAAGAGCTGATGTGTTTCATTTCATGGAATCTTTTTAGCAAATGCATTCAAGGAAGATTAGACTGCATTGGAGAGACTGTGCTGGTGAAAGGTGAGATTTTGTTAAATAATAGCATTATGGTATTAGCTAGTATTTATAATGATTTTCTGTGTTTATCTCACTTTCTGTAACATTTTAGTATTTTACACGTTTTTGCCTTCTCCCCTGTCATGGTTCAAACCCAGCCACACAGCTCGTTCACTCACTCAACCCCACTTTCTTGCCCTCCCCCTGCTCCTGGAGGGATGGGGAGGAGAATCAAAAGAATGCAACTCCCACGGGTTGAGATAAGAACAGCCCAGTAACTAAGGTATAACACAAATCACTACTGCTGCCACTAATAATGAGAAGGGAAATTACAAGGGAAGAGAGTACAACACCTCACCACCCACTGATAGATAACTCACCCCACCAAGCACCACAGATACCTAGTCCAACCCTGCAGTGCCCTAGCCCTTCCGGGTAACTCTCAATTGCATCCTGGCCATGACGTACTGTGGTATGGAATACCTCTTTGGTCAGTTTGGGTCAGGTGTCCTGTCCCTGCTTCCTCCCGGCCTCCTCTCCTCCCCGGCAGAGCATGAGGCTCACAAAGTCCTTCATCAGAGTAAATCAGTACTATCAGCTCTGTTCCCAGGCCGAAAGTCAAAACACAGCTGCATCAGTTACTAAGAAGAGAAAAATTGACTGCTACTGCTAAACCCAGGACATCCTTGAAATGTGCTGGTTATTGATAGTAGTTGTCTTTGTAAAAATGTCACCAGACTTGATGAATTCTTTAAAAGATGAGGATATTTCTCAAAGCTTAGTTCTCTGCTTTCTTCTCCCCACACTGCTGATGGGCAGGAGCAAAAGCTAATAGAAACTGTAAATGCTAGACATATGCTGCCCTCTGAAATGCTTGTGTTTACAATTGCTGACAGCATCTTTATTGTTTTCACTAAATTGCCTTCCTCCTATAGATTGCCCTGCTCCTATGTATTACTTCAACTGCAGCTCTGCAGGTCCTGGTGCAACTGGATCAGAGTGTCAGAAAAGTTGTAAGACACAGGACATGCATTGTGTAAGGACTTCATCTCCTAGCAGGAACATGGGACAACATGATTGTGCACGTATGATTGTCCTCAAAAAACGCTGTTGATAACATGTTATGCTGCTCACAGACCAACTACTTTAATGATAACACAGCAGCTATAGCTACTTGTAATTTAATACTTGTAATTTGATTGTAATACTTGCAATTTGATTGCCACTAATTTACAGTTACACGCTTAAAAAAGAATACACAAAATATTGGCATCCAGAGCTAGCACTTCGGCTGGTTCCCTGTAGTTTCTGTGCATTAACAAGTTGCCTTGTGTTATGTCTTCATATACACAGTATGTCACAGAATGTACTTCTGGCTGCATGTGTCCTGATGGGCTGGTATTGGATGGCAGTGGAGGATGTATTCCCAAAGATCAATGCCCATGTGTTCATGGAGGACAGTTTTATAAACCTGGGGAAACCATCAAAGTGGACTGCAACACATGGTATGCTACTCCAGAGAATCACGCTTTATAACAAAGCTGTTAAAATTATCAGTGGATTTTGAAGCCTGCATCTTCATCATTAGAGCTGTCAGGCTTCTAATAAAAATCAAAGGGGAGCCATTTCTCCTCTTCAACACACTGCATGAGCCTGCACTTGTGGAGAACAAGTACTAAAATATCCTGTCAAATAATTTCCATCTTTTTGCAAACCGCTTCCACACAAGCTTTAGAAGTACCGGCCTCATCCAGTTGGTCTGTGGCTGGTCATTGTGTAAGGGGTATGTGTTTGCTGAGCACAGCTGAACACCAGAAAAGAATTAAATTTGGAGGAGGGAGGACTTACAATGATCTTCTCATGACTCGCGGTGCTTCCAGGTGCAGAGCTCTCAAATAAGGTAAATGAATGCTCTAGTTGCTCCAATTGCTGGTAAAACTCTACCACAGACTTCACTGCTATTACTGATCATGGTGGGTAAAATGATTTGAATCCTTACCCATTATTTAGTGAGGATGACACTGTATAGTCCTGCCAAGAAGCTGTACAGAAAATAAGCATCAGAAACATTTTGGTCTGATCACCATGGTACAAGCAATCAAGTTTAGCATGTGAAGCCAAACCTGATAAGCAGTTGTTGATATCACAGAGGCCATTAAGAGGTTTTTTATTGCAGTTAGGGCTTTGGTTTTTTATGAGAACAGGACACACATGGGAAAAAATCACAGTCTCTGTGTCAAGGGTATAGCAATTAAGATTTTCTGTCTGCGGTCACAGTGAACTGGAGGGGAAGTTTATCAACGTCTGATGGCTGGATGCCAGGTGCCTACCAAGCTGCTCTATCACTCTCCTCCTCAGCAGAATGGGGGAAAGAAAATAAGATAGAAAAAACTCATGGGTCAAAATAAAGGCAGTTTAATAAAGAAAAAGCAAAGGCTGTGTGGAAGCAAAAAACTCTCAGATTTATTCCCGACTTCTTATCAGAGAAGGGCTTCAGTACACCAAGTGGTTGCTCTAGAATACAAATGTAATAACAAATGTCCCCACTCCTTCTTTCTCTTAGCTTTTATTGCTGAGCAGATGCTATATGGTACAGAGCATCCCTTTGGTCAGTTTGGATCAGCTGTCCTGGCTATGTCCCCTCCCAAATCTTGCCCTCCCCACAGCCTACTGCTGAAGTGGAATGTTGGAGGGGCAGCCTTGATACTGTGTGCACACTTCTCAGCAGTAGCCAAATCTTTCTAGCTACCAGTGTGAGGGCTGCTTTGGGGAAAATTAACTTCATCTCAGCCAGGCACAACACACAAAGGAAGACAGGGATAATATTGGTTCACACCACTGTAGTCAGGAACAGAACAGACCACATGGTACCTCACAGATTGATATTCAGAAATAGCTGAAATATTCAGTTCTCCACCTTGAACTTATGTCATAAATCCCCCTGTCTGCTGCCAAGACTTAATGATTTAATGATACTTGAAGGAAAAAATAAAATAAAAATTAACAAAGTTCATACATGTCTTGGTACTAAACATGAACTTTCTGGTTAGTAAACCGTCTCATGGCACGGTCTCAAGACAGTTGTGAGGGTAAACCTGGAAGAATGAGAGATTACTGCTTTCTTTGAAATACTGCAAAAGACAAACCTATGAATTACGGTCCCCCTCTTTGGGTGTTAAAGAAAAAACAAAGATGGTGATTCTTTGCATTTAACCTCCCAGCACCTGCAACAAAAGGGAGTGGAACTGCACAGACAATCCCTGCAAAGGAACCTGCACTGTGTATGGAAATGGACATTACATGAGCTTTGATGGGGAGAAGTTTGATTTCCTGGGAGACTGTGACTATATCCTAGCTCAGGTATCATTTTTTTTTCACTTTCCTATCATTATGCTTTTCAAAGCTTACACTGTAGGGTTCAGTCTGATTATTTAAAGGGCTATGCCATGCAAAATCATCGATACTGATGAGCAGAGCCTACTCCCCTCCTCTTATACCTAGAGCAAAGCAATTAACCCTCAGAAGTGACACAAGAGGGCACTGTGGGATCCTAAATGATTAACTCCTCTACTGGACAGCCCTTTCCTGATGTAATTCCAGCGCCTGTAATGGAAAGACATTGGTGTGGAGTTGAAAAGCTAGGTGCTTCTCCCAACCATTCAAGACTGACAGCGCTTTTGTTGTGACAGAAACATGTAGAGGTTAATATGTGAGCCTCATGTATAACAATTGCACGCAATGAAACAGTATCCTGTGAGACATTTTGTCATTCCCAAATTACAGTTGGTTCTGCTAATTTAGAAAAACAAAACAAAACACCTTTTTTATTGTGCAGGATTTGTACTATGAAAAGTTCCAGTTTTTCTTGGTTTTTCTCTTGAAATTCCTGGTCAAGTATGAATCCAACACCATTTCAGCTGCCACCAGATTCTTCCAAAATGCCCAGTTTTGGTGAATAAAAAAGTGACAAAACAGCAGAATTCAGATTCAAATGTCATTCATTTAGAGTTCCTGAAAATGCTTAACAGTGACCTGGTTGCATGAAAAGATCTAATACAAGTTATCTATTTTTTTAAGGATTTTTGCCCCAATAACAAGGATGCTGGCACCTTCCGAATTGTGATTCAGAACAATGCCTGTGGGAAGTCACTCTCCATCTGCTCCCTAAAGATCACACTGATTTTTGAGGTTTGTGTAAAACTGCTTATAAATGAGGAGCTGTAGTCTTTATTTTGTAGTAGTTAGTGTAGTATCCCTATGGAAGTCAAACAGGCAAAAAGCAGAGGCAGGAAAGCTGGGAAATGTTTAGGTATTTGCTCTTAACAGGGCTGGACACTTCTGCAGGTGAGGGGACAGATGGAGGAAGTCAACGGCACTCTATGTATGTGCATGTGTGTGTGTGTGTGCGTGTATTTGCATGTGTGACATTATCAATATAGGAGAAATGGTAAAGGTTTTAGAGAAGCATGTTTCTGTACCGTGGTTTGAGCACGTCAGGTGTAACTACAGAGGAAAGAATTTCTTCTTCCGTCCAGCTCAGGCTTAGCATTTCCCCAAAGTGTATGCAAAAGAGATTTCCCTCATAGTAGGGGGCGAGAGGATAGTGAAACAAAGCAGTGTGACAAGGGGTGTGCTAACATGTCCCATCACCCATGCACTCAGGAGCTGCTGTTCCTTCAGAACAGATTTCATCTAGAATGAGGACAATATATGTGGCTGTGAGGTAAGACTTACCTATTGAGGTAAGACTGAACTCAGTAGGTCTTGTTTATGGCTCACATATCTGGCAATAGATCAAGATACAGTGTAAAGGCTAAAGGAAAATAAAATGAAGGACAAGAGGCAGAATACCAGTGCTGTTACACAAAGATTTCTATTGGACTTCCTTCTATGAAATTTCTCTGTTCCTTATAGAGCAGTGAAATAAGGCTCTTGGAAGGAAGAATTCAAGAGATAGCCACTGATCCAGGAGCTGAGAAGAATTACCAAGTGGATCTCAGAGGAGGTTATATTGTGATTGAAACAAATCAAGGGATGAACTTCATGTGGGACCAGAAGACTACTGTTGTTGTTCACGTGGCACCGTCTTTCCAGGTAGGTATGCAATAGACAGACAGTTATGTTTTCAAACTCAAAGAATGGAGAAATCAAAGCACTGAAGCTTCAGTCTGAAACTGGGTTTGGAAAAGTGTTTTGTTCAGTGGTCAAGAAGAATCAATCAGGCCATGTCTTTTGTGTTGTTTTATTTCATTCTTCAGTCAGTATGAAAAGCTCCAGAATATTTGGAGCTAGGAGATAGACTTTTTGCCATATTGGAGTGCTAACAGAGTGATTTTGCCATTTGAAGTCCAGCCTTTTCTAAGCCTTATTGTGATGGCTGTTTAGAGATTTGCAGCTATTTTGCCTTAGCCTGCTGTGTTGTTTATTTCTGCCAAACAGTGGGCTGAACACAAAATAACCAAAATATTTGCTGTGCCTACACAAATTACCCAGGGAAAAGTCTGTGGCCTTTGTGGGGACTTTGATGGTCGCTCAAGGAATGACTTCACAGCCAGAGGGCAGTCCATGGAGATGAGTATCCAGGAATTTGGAAACAGCTGGAAAATAACAAGCACCTGCTCAAATGTAAACATGACGGACCTGTGTGCTGATCAGCCTTTCAAGACTGCTCTGGGACAAAAGCACTGCAGCATCATTAAGAGTAACATCTTTGAAGCCTGTCACAGTAAGGTAATCCTGTTCTATCACCCTTAGTATTTGTTCAAAAATACTAGGTATTTGTTGCTATTATAAATCACATTTGCACACAAATTTTTACTATTAAATGCTATTACATAGCATCCTCATGTGTTAGGATTACCTCTTTCAAAACCTCACTTTACTGCTATGCCAGTTGAATCCTATTGCACAATATTGAGGAAACAACAGTGCCTGTTTTGAGCAACTGAAGACAATGAATATAATAGTCAGCCACCAGAAGTAAAAACTTAGGTATCAGTTTGTAAAATCTGGAGATACATTTGCATAGGACTGTTTATATGGGGATCCTTTGGAAAGTTTATTCAAATTACTTAGAGAGATTATTTGGTTTATTTTAGACACAACTTGAATCAATCTAAACAGAAACAAGGCTACTAATTCTTAATGACAATGTCTGTACAAAGCTTCACTACAGTTTAATAAGCCATTTTAAAAGAAAACATGGCTTATTTTCCTTGGTTAGTTAATGCTGGTACAGGTTAAAACACAAGAGATGTGAAGTTCAGTGGAAATATTTAATATTCAATTAATCACTATCACTCAGCTAGAGAGTGTACACACTATATAGTTGTGCTAAGTCAAAGCAAGGTAGGTCAGTCCTGCAGAAATCACACTGGAAAGATATTTTAAGCATAAATGCCTGTATTACACACATGAGAATGAGAGGATTTAGAGTCCAATTCTACCTGAATTGGAATAATAGAATAGAAAACTACCTGTATAAGATCTCATGTCTCCTTCACAATGATCTCAGGTTGTTTCAGCCTGGTTCTGCCAAAGAAACTACCAGTAGATGGTGAAAATTCTCTCATTAAAATGCCATGAAGCAGGTACTCTGTGCTAATAGGTGTGTTGGTGTTTTGATAGGTGAACCCAATACCATATTATGAATCTTGTATTTCTGACTTCTGTGGCTGTGACAGTGTGGGAGACTGTGAGTGCTTTTGTACCTCAGTTGCTGCTTATTCAAGAAGCTGTAGCAGAGCTGGTGTCTGTATTGACTGGAGAACTCCTGTCATTTGCCGTAAGTGTTGCACTGAAAACGCTCACAGAAAAGCAGTGCTCTGTGCACTCCTGCACATGGGAGATATAGAAGAGCAGAATTTTGACATCACTGTGTACACATGACTTAACAAGCTCTTGTTTACCAGAGTTAGAAAATAACCCCTGTCTGGTGTCTGAGACTTATCAATTTTTTATTCGTCTATTCCAGCTGTGTTCTGTGATTATTACAATCCACCTGACAAACATGAGTGGTTCTATAAACCCTGTGGAGCCCCTTGTCTAAAGACTTGCAGGAACCCACAAGGGAAATGTGGGAACTTGCTGTACAGTTTAGAAGGTAATTCTTATTTTACTTTTATGAAGTTTATGGAAGTTGAAGCTATTCGTCTGGTTTTAAATGTCTTAGGCATTAAGGTTGCTGAAAGACTATCCCATTTGCCCCAGAAACTCATTTACCTGGGTAATTCCCCATGTGATGGTGCAATTTGCAGCATAATTTGTCAGTTGCCTTTAAACCTGGTGACAGATAAAAGGTCATTCAATCTCAATTTGTGAAGAATTATCTGTTGACAAACAGTTAAAACTTTTGGGAGAGAGGGAAAAAGAAGATGTGGAAAAATAATCGTAGTATAAGCTACATCTGTATTGGGATTACATTAATTTTGGGATCAAATCTGTATCTGATACAGGTATTTATCTGTTTTCCCTGGATCTACGTAAAGCAGACTAAGAATGCTTTGTTTACTTTAATGTTTCAGGCTGTTACCCGGAGTGCAGTCCTGATAAGCCATATTTTGATGAGGAGAGCAGGGAGTGTGTCTCCCTCACCAACTGCACTTCATGGTAGGTCAGTTGATGGTGAGAGAGGGAAAATAGCTCTGGAAAGGACAAGCTAGGCAATGTTTAGTTTATGTTCATAGGTAGTGGCAATTATCATTAAATCCCTCAGGAGCAGGCTTTTATGTAGAACCAGATACTGTTGCAGACATTGTTACTCCACATATTGATTCAAGTCAATAAGCCAAGTCTTCTTTTCTCTTTATCTTCAGTGATCCTGAACAGAAACTGTGTACTGAAGACTCCAAAGGTAACTTTTCACCACCCTCACTATTCACTGAGTATAGGTATAGAAAAGAATAGTATAGAATAGTATATTCCAGTATAGGACTGGAAAAAACCAATACCACATGTTACTGCAGGCGTACTGGTAATAGGACTCTAGCTAGCTAGTTCAGTAGGTGATGCACAGCAGTACAGATACACTTTAATAAGCAAAATGCAACCTTTAATTTGAAGAACTGTCTGAAGGATAATAATAGAGAGAAAGGAGAGAGGTGTGAAATGTGGGATTCATCTCACCCAGGTAAATATGACTTCTCCACGTTTATACTTCTTTGGTAGTCAGTGAAGACAGACAGAAAGTAGTCTGAAGCAGGCCATTTACGGTCACTGTTTTAATGAGCATTTTTAGATGGCTCAAATCTTGTAGAAGTCTGTGTAGCTATTTCCTGTCCACTAATTTCATAATAAGCCTACACAGATACCTTGTAAGAGACATGTTTGTGTGCTTAAAGGACACACTTGCTTAAGGAATGTTATCAGTTCATTCCCATTTCTGTGGGAAACTACATCACACCCCAAAATGCAGAGTGAGCCAGCAGACAACACATCTTCAATTTCACTGATTTTGTTACAGTAAAAGATATATTTGCTTTGGTTCCTGAATGCATATTCTCCAAAACCTGAGGAGTTTCTCATTTAAATTATTTATCACCACGCATTCCTCATTATTGGATAGAAATGTCTGTGCAGCATCTTCTGAGCCAGTATTATCACTCAGCAGGGCAGTAGTCCCGGTCACATTCCCTGCCAAGGGGGAATGCATCTGAGTTCCATGCTGGGTAAGGACAGTGTCAGTTCTGGTTCTTTTACTAGCCAGTAGCTCCTCCATGCAAGTTGACTCCAAGAAACACCAGCAACCATGAAAGTCTGACCTATTTTAAGTAAATGAGGTAGACAGAACAAGGGGTAATGGGTTCGAACTTAAACAGAAGAGGTTTATATTGGATATAAGGAAGAAATTCTTTATTTTTAGGGTGATGAGGTGCTGGAATGGGTTGCCCAGGGAGGTTTTGAGTGCTCCATCCCTGGTGGTATTCAAGGCCAGGTTAGACGAAGCCTTGGATGGCATGGTTTAGTGTGAGGTGTCCCTGCTTATGGCAGGGGGGTTGGAAATAGATGATCTTAAGGTCCTTTCCAACCCTAACTATTCTATGACTCTATGATTCTAAGCAGAAACTGAGATTATTTTTTTTTCAGCCAGCTAATTCATGCTTGATGATATTAGCCACAGAAGAGTAAATTCAGAGTTTGGTTTTCTTTTCAGTTCTGTTTATATTACAAGTGTCCCCTGTTACCACAGCATTTGCTCTTTTTGATGCCTCAGAATGCCTCTGCTGCTACAATGGAAAGACCTACACCATAAATGAAACTGTATACAGCCAAGCATATGGGACCAAGTGTGGTGATGCTGTCTGTGGCCCTAATGGGGAGATCATTAAAACATTCATCCCTTGCAGAACACCATCGACACCAGCACAAGGTACTAGATTTGTAAGATGTTTGGTGGTGATTTTTATGGAAGTCTGTAATGGTAATAAGATTCCTTCATCTTGGAAAAACACTCCTACAGCATGTCAAAGAATTTAAGGCAGTTGAAAGTTAAGGAATAAGGGGTCAAAACTTGTGGGTAATTTTTTATAGATTCTTACTGTCAATGGGGTAAAGAGAGAATAGGGAGATTCAGCCATTTTTCAGTACACCTTTTACAGTAACTTATGGCATACCACAGTTGACACTCTGGTGTTGTTAGTCTCAATATTTCTTACTTCTAAACCTTGTTTTACTCCTTCTTTATCACACTATTTCTTATTGTACTGTTTTCTGCATTGGAATAAGTCAGTCTCAAATGCTCTCTGAAGCAAGAAAATAAAGCTGCCTGGTGTTTTACCCGCCTCTCAGAAGAGAAGTTGCAGGGTGAAGGGGACGTGAATAAACAGAAAATAGGAAGAAAAAAGAAATAAAGAAAAGGCAGAATTTTGCCACATGATTATGGCATAAAAATATGTATGATTCTGGTAGCAAATTATACAAAGGGAACAAGGAAAATTGAAAGTTAGGCTTTCCACTCAAGTGGAAGAGCTAAAAACACACACCCATGTGTCTGGTATTTACTAAATGTGTTAACTGCTGGAATAAGAAGTATAATGCTGTAATAGCTAGGAAAGGAAGGACTATTGAAAGTGTCAAAATGATCTGTCTGTATTTAAATGAAAAGATTCTTTGCAACAAAGCATTAAAAAGTAAAATCACTTCTCCAAAGTTAGGTGATGTCTTGCAGGTTTAGAAAGTTCAAAGAAATCCTAGATTGGAATTAATAAGCAATGGCAGGAGGGTGGTTTGCTGTATTCTATATAGACAAAACCAAAATAACTACAAGGGAAAATGTGTGTGTGTGTATTATTCTAGTAGAACACAGAGTATATAAACACAGAGATGATGTTCTTAGTGTGTAAAGGTAGAGAATGTGGTGGCAGTATAAAAATGATTTTTTGTTCCCCTTTTTGTGTTTGTAGAAAATGTAATAAAAGCCATAGGGCTTGAAAGTAGAGTAGCAAAGGATTTGAATATTGTGTTCTTTTCCTGCAGAAGCACAAATGCAACCTGTAACATCTACACCTCCATCATCAATGGTAACCACTCCCTGCTTCTGCAATGACAATGGACAATTGATACAAATGGGTGAGAAATCAATTTTCTTTTCTGCACCACTGATGTAGGAAGATGTCCTGTTAGATAAAAGTGCTTCAGCAAGTGCTCATTCAACCTCCTGCAGTTACACTTTACCACATCTTGTTACATCTTTGAGCTGTAACTAACGACTCTCCTGTATCTTATGACTTTGTCCTGGTTTGGATCTCCCTGATATGAGGAAGCTTACACAAACCCTAAATCCTAAACTGCTGAACATGTGCTTGTAATACACAGTCATATTCCAAAAACAGAGGAGGGAAGACTCTTCTTCATCTCTTCATAGCTCCTGAACCACCTATCTCCTAGTCTTTGTGAAGACTAGATGCACTCTGATTTACTTGATATTCTCTCTTCTTGTACTCATTTTCAATTCCCACTGACATACCTAAGAGCAGAATTTTAGATTAGCTGTCTGTGCCACACCATCAGCCTTTGCTGTTTGGATGAATTGAGCTCTGATTCAGTCACTGAATTCAAGGAGTTGGAGACAGTCACATCTGAACTTGGCCACTGGGTACAGGCAGACCAGATAGCTAAATACAGGGCTGAGTATACAGCTGATCTGTGATACATAGGCCCTGAGAGGTACCGGTTTCTTGCACAGTCCAGCACTAACTTTTGTTTTGGTCTTGCAGGAGAAAATGTTTCTCTGCCAGTGAATGTATCAGGTCACTGTGCTTACTTCATTTGCAATGCGTCATGTCAGATTGAATTAATATGGGCAGAATGTAAAATTGGTCATACTGAGGCCCTCAAGACCTGTGATCCAAACTCTGAAGCCTGTCCACTAGCACCTGCTTCCAGTGCACCAAGCCAAGTTCCTGCTTCAACAGGCACTCCTGTGAGCGATTGTCTTGGGCTCATTCCCCCCAGAAAGGTAAGAGAGTGAAAGAATATGTGTTTCTTTAGCTATCACATTGCCTGGAGCCAGAATTTAGTGTTCTCCTCTGATGATAGTAATACCATTACAGCTGGTCTGCAGGTGTGGCTGAATTATATGATCTAGAAGTGTGCCAGAAGCCCCCAGATTATTGAGGGAATAAATTGAAGATTATTCTGTTCACCTGAAACACCTAAGTGATCATAAGCAGATAGAGTTACCTAAGACTAGGACATCACATCTGGCAGTGTCCCATCATCAGAAATGAGGTCAGGCCCTTAATACTGAGTCCTATACAAAATGTTGTAGACAGAAGTAGAAGTAGATACCAAGGCTCTGTTGATAGCTATATGCTTCATATTGCCTGGTTTCCAGAGAAAGAGTAGATGATACCAAATAATGCCATGCTAGACAATCAACTGTGTTGATTATACAGACTTTGTTACATTGCTTTGTAATGTGCCTCTCCTTTTTCAATCCATCAATAGTTTAATGAAACATGGAACTTCGGAAACTGCCAGATTGCAACTTGCCTGGGAGAAGGAAACAATATTAAACTGTCCAGCATGACTTGCCCACTTCAGCAACTGAAACTCTGTGTCAATGGTTTCCCATTCAAAAAACACTATGATGAAACTGGTTGCTGTGAAGTCTTTGAGTGTCAGTGTAAGTACTGCAGCAGGAGAAATCTGGAAATTTATGTTATGTTCAGTTTGGTCTCAAGAAAGAAGTCTATGTGGTCAGTACGTATATTATGTCCATATTAATTCATCAGGATATAATTGAAAAGAAGTCCTATTTAATGCATTTGCTTTTAAGAGAAGATAACAGAGTCCTTGCTTGGCTAATTTTTCTTTACCAAACTGGTTATTTCAACTCTCACTGAAAGCAAGTAAAGGGTTAAAACCAGCTTGTACTTACAGGAAGATCAGAAACCTAGCTTAAAGTCTGTCACTCTGTCTTTCAGGTATTTGTAGTGGATGGGGAAATGAGCATTATGTGACTTTTGATGGAACATATTATCATTTTAAAGAAAACTGCACCTATGTGCTTGTGAAGTCAACTCATCCTGACACTCACAACTTCTGGATTCACGTAGATGAGTACTACTGCAGTGCCATTGATGGAGCAATTTGTTCAATGTCTCTTCTCATTTTTCACTCTAACTCTGTTGTTGTTCTGACACGAGCAATGGAACATGGAAAAGAAACAAACTTGGTAAAGTATTGTGAAAAATTAATTCTCAGTGTTATTTTGCTGTAGTTATATTACTGTACTGCCAAATGTCCTGTCATAGCAAAGGATGAAACTTGTAAAAATGCAATGAGCAGGAAATGTAATTATATTGCTTTCTCTATATATATTTTCCTTAGAGTCAAGAAAAAAATTGTACATGCTAAAAACTTAGAAAAATATCACATAATTGCATGTTGTGTTTTTCTTCCTGACTGTCGTGGTGGTTTAAGCAACCAAGAACCACGCATCCGCTCGCTCACTGCCACCTTTTTCTCCCTCCTCTCTCGGAGGGATGGAGAGAAGAATTGAAAGAATGTAACTCCCACACGTAGAGATAAGAGCTGTCCAGTAACTAAGGTATAACACAAACCCACCACTGCTGCTACCACCAGTAGTAGTAATGATAAGGGAAATAACAAGGGAAGAGAATACAACAGCTCACCACTGCCCGCTGACCGATACCCAGCCTGATCCAAGCAGTGAACTAACCCTTCTGGGTAACTACCCCCAGTTTATATACTGGGCATGACTTGCTGTGGTATGGAATACCTCTTTGGTCAGTTTGGGTCAGGTGTCCTCTTTCTGCTTCCTCCCGGCTTCCCCTCCTCGGCTTCCCTTCCTCCCTGGCAGATCATGAGACTCAGAAAATCCTTGGTCAGACTAAGCACTACTGAGCAGCACCTAAAACCATTGGTGTTACCAGCGCTGTTCCCAGGCTGAAAGTCAAAACCACAGCACTTCACCAGCTACTAAGAAGGAGAAAAATGAGTGCTACTGCTGAACCCAGGACGCTGACATGAATATTAAAAAAGGAATTATGACATTTTAAAAAGGAATCATAAAGAACTGCTTAAATGACTGTCTTTGACAGACTTCTTTTGGTGCACCTGAAGTATGAACATGTGCTGCTCTACTTTTCAGTTGCACAAACCTCATAACTTACTCAATGGAAGGGTGCCCATACAGACTTGTTTCTTTTCTTTCTAGATTTTGTTTAATGATAAGAAAATTGTTCCAGACGTTTCCAAGAATGGTATCAGTATAACCAGTTCTGGCCTCTACGTCATAGTAGAAATTCCTGAATTAGAAGTTTATATCTCCTACAGTCGACTTGCATTTTACATAAAACTGCCGTTTGGGAAGTTTTATAATAGTACCATGGGATTGTGTGGTGAGTGTCCTCATCAACTGCCAGTAATGAATGCAATAGATTTTTCTACTTCCTTCTCTCATGCCCTTGTAAACACCTCTAAATGCTGCAAATCCACTGGTTTCTATTTCTCCCAAATTTTAATACACATATTTCTATTTGGTCAAAAGACAGAGTTTTAAGTCACTTTCATTCTGTTCACAGCCTGTTGGTGGATGGAGACAGGCTCTTTCTAAGCCTTTCTTCTTGATCATATCTATTTAATATGGGAATGTACAAAATCTGGAGAATTCTGTGCTAGATAAAAACATCTCAGTCCCTTTAGCATCAGGAGAAAGGCATCAATCAAGACATCAACTCTGGTTTTGATGAGTAACTAGCAAACTATTTCTTCCAGCCTTCTTTCCCACAAACAGTTCTTGTGTACTCAGATAGGACCCGACATGTTGCTACCTTCCCACAAAAAGGAGAACTTTCCTCCAGGTTTTCTCTAAAAGGAGATTCATCAGCGTTAACTGTCCTCAAACTTGCACTTTGCTTTTACATTGCTACCAGGTACCTGTACCAACCAGAAATTTGATGATGCTATGAAGAGGAATGGTGAAGCTATTGAGTCCTTCAAAGAGATGGCATTAGATTGGAAAGTCCCAGGTCCTACCAACAGATATTGTAATCCAGGTGTTTCACAACCAGCTGAGATTGAAGATCATCAGCACTGTGAGCCTTCCAATCTGTGTAAAATCATCTGGTAAGACATCTTGTAAAAGTGCCAGAAAAATAAGCCCACAGGATAATTTTATGCTTCACTACATTGACTTAGGAGAACTGCTTATAAGAAATGATGAAAACACAAAGTCTAGCATACCCTGGAAAACTGAGCAGTAAAATTATGTGTGAATGTTCCTGAATTTGGCAGACACTTTTCAGCTGTATCATCAAAATCAGTCCTCTCTCAATAGTGTCTGCTGATTGGCACTCCCCCTGCCTGTCATTTCTGGAGAAGCCAACCAGGAACTAGTTATAATTCCATATCTGAAAGCTTTGGATACAAAGGAACTCAGTCAGAATATAGTAAGTAAATGTGTGTGCCTGTTCTTTAAATAAATCTGTGGTTTAAACCAGGATTGTCAAGCATGCTGGCATAAAAATGTCAGCATATAGAATAATGGCTGTGAGCTGTGCAGAAGACTTCCCTTTGCAAGTACTAGTTCAACATAAAATTGCTTCCTTTCAAAGCTTTGTAAAGAATGGGAGATAAAGCTCACTCTTAATTAAGCTGTGTGGGTGTACTGTCTATCAGAGCAATTTGTAGCTTTATCTTTACCCTGAGGCCCCTGGGGTGGGACAAGTTTGGTTATGAGTTGAATTCTTCCTTGGAAGTAGCCCAAGAAAGTGAAATGCCATGTCTGCCTCCTTGCTTTGCAAAGGAACTTGACAGAGTGCCACAGCGTGGTCCACCCACAACCCTACTACGAGGCGTGTGTGGCCAGTGGGTGCTCAGAACAGTATCCCAGCTCCGAGTGCCAGAGCATGCAGACATATGCAGCATTGTGTGGGCTCCACGGGGTCTGTGTGGACTGGAGGAGGCAGGCGAATGGACAGTGCGGTAAGCCTGGAAAGACCTGCTGGTGGTGAAACAGCCCTGGTCTGTTCTTTCCTCACCTACACACCTGTTTGTGTTCCTCCACATCATCAGACTTCAATCCTACCTGGGCTTCTCTGGACCTGAGAAAAAGCAGGAACAAGTCAAAGAGGTTGTTCCAGTCCAGAATTTGCACAAAACAAGTGGGAAATTGGCTCATGGTCTCTCCCCCGAGCAGCTCACTGAGGAGCCCTGTGTGTTACCTATATCTCCGTCACTAGGTGGCAGCACACAGCTTTTCCCTCAGTGCTTCACCCTGCTCAGGGGCACCCAGTGATTCAGGGGTAAGCGCTACCAAGTACTGTCGCAAGCAGCTTGCTGAATACATCGATCCCCTCTTGCCGAAGCTGAAGGGGACCCCCTTTGCTGGGCAAGAGCCTGGGCTGCGAGGACCCATGGGGAAGGCTGCGTTATTGTGTGTAGTTCGTCCCTCGTGCAATGAAGAATACACGTAGGTCTGGGCTTTCTAACCTCTATGTTGTAATTCTCCACAGAGGTCACCTGTGTTCAGGATCAGGTATACAAGCCATGCGGAGAAGCAAAAAGAGACACTTGCTTCAGCAGGTGGGTCATTTCCTAAGCCAATTTTTCAAGTTCGTATCTTGAAAATTGAAGAGGAAGGTTGGAAGTTCACATTCCCCTGGGAATTAGGTGTCTGATTGCCCTGGGACACATTTCTACCTCTCATTCGTTCCTGTTTATATTCTAATTTTACAGAGAAGTCATGAGAAAAACCCTTCCCTCCCAAAATAACACACCAGTGTTTGTTGAGGGATGCTACTGTCCTGATGGAAAAATTCTACTGAATGATCATGATGGCATTTGTGTTTCTGTCTGTGGTAAGAAATAATGTAACTGGCGCAATGGGAAGGGGTAAGAGCCTGACTAGAAGTCCTGCCCCCTTACTGGGGATGTTCTGGGTACAGAGGAAATAGGGGAAGACCATGATACTGACCTTATCTAGGCTGAAATTGTTTCAGGTTGGCAGTTTCTGCCTGTTCTTACTCAGGAAGTGCGACTTCCAGAAGAAGAAAGAGGAGGATCTTTGGGCACAGAACCTGTGACTTTGCACTTTGGATCTCTCTTTGTGGCTGTTTCTCAGATTTCAAGACCTTTGTTCTACTCCTGTCCTCCTGCTTCTGTTGTTTTCCCCAGTCAGTTACCATAAAAGTAATCTGTAATTAATTTTACAGGTTGCACTGCACAAGACGGGTCAGTGAAACAGGTAAGAAAAAAGAAAAATACTGTCTTTATACTGTATTTGTGTGATGTGACCTGTAAAAATGACTGCACGAGTTTCTTCTTTTAATCCTAAGCAATGAACTGCAATAGCAGTTTGTAGGAATCACTGTTTCCTGGTAGAACTACCAGACTTCCCTTCTGGAAACACATATACCTGCAAAGGAAGGTGTCAGATAATAGCATCTTTTCATACTGTTCCCTTCTTCTCCCTCTGGAATATGAACTGTGATTTTCCTACAATATAACCCAGGGTAATTCAGCCCTACATTGTCTTGAAGCAGACATTCACTAATACAATGCTTCTAGTTTTTCTCTCTGAACTACTATCCCTATTGTTTACACAGCCTAGAGAGGCTTGGGAGCATGACTGTAAATACTGTACTTGTGATGAAGAGACCTTGAACATCTCTTGCTTCCCCCGCCCTTGTGCTAAATCTCCACCTATCAACTGCACTAAAGAGGGCTTTGTACTCAAAATTAAAACACGTCTGGATGACCCATGCTGCACAGATACAGTCTGTGGTGAGTAGATAATTCAGATGTCATAATGTGGTCTCATTTGCCTTTAGCAGCAACACTCAAGTGAGATCTGGTACACCACAGGTACCAAATTCAGATAAAGACACTGGAGAGGTCATTTCTTCCATCTACATGTCAGGAGTTCTTGGTATCAGAAGAGACTTCTGGTCTGGCTTGTATTCTGAACTAGTGCCATGAACCATCAGATACTTATGTTGGAAAATCCCCCACAGATCATTGGGGTGACCAGGTGCTTCAAAGTATCATCTGGCTCTTCTCACTTATGAGATTAGAGGGTGATTCTTGCACAGAGATTCATCCAGTAAGGGTGTATGTTCTCATCTTTCAGACTCCTCCAAGGCTTCCTGCGGTGGTTCTTGATATATCTCTGCCCTCACCTTTTCATTTTCATCCTCCCAATGCCCACCACAGCACAGGACCTCCTCATCAACCAGTCCTTAATCCTGGCCATTCTCAGCACCTATGAGTGCAGGACAGGGTATCCTGATAATGGTTGTGGGATGGTTTTCTGTTCCTCATCCCTTCATGCTGCCAGGCAGAGGTCCATTAGGTTTCTTGGATGCCTTGAAGGAAACAATGGACATTGTCAGGGTGTTTTGCCTTGCATATCCCAACCTTTACATCTTTTGCTCTCATCCACCGCCTCTTCATTTTTATCACTCTCTGACTCATTTATCTTTACCCTAATTTGTTTCTCTGTCATTTCTTTGATGTGAGGGTTTTTATTTTTTCAGAAATCCAGAACCCAAGTGGGGGAAGAGAAGCAGGAGCAAGGGCCAGAAGTATATGTCCAGGGAAGGGCTTTACAGTAAAGCATGCTTAGAGATACTTCATCTGAACATGTCCCAAACTCAAAAAATGTGTGGTTCAAGAATCATATATTTCTACCTAATTCCTTAGACGTTCAAGCTTTGTGTGCAAGTAACACTGCTGGATGGAATGCTTTGGCTTACTTTATCTCTGTTGTATATTGCAGAATGTGATATAAAAACCTGCATTATCAACAAAACAGGATGTGACTTAGGCTTTCAGCCAGTGGTTGCTGTATCTGAGGATGGCTGCTGTCCTATTTTCTCGTGTAGTAAGTACCATGTTTCCTTAAAGGGTTTTATTTATTCATTGAACTACTCCATTTTTTTCTAAATAAGTCAAAAACACAAGCAGTAGCTTCTCCCCTTCCAGCTTTTATAACTGGTGCTTTTTTGGGGAGGGAGGTGGAGTAACTAGTGCAGGTTCTCTTTAGCTACTGTTCAGTGACTGCAAGTTATTGGTCAGATACTGAATGTCAGCTACATTGAACCCATCCAGAAGCTCTGCTGACAAGTTATAATTCCAGATTCACATGCCTGACAGAGTTTCCCATTGGCTTTGCTACCAGTAAGGTGGTTAACAATAAAGAAAAGCTCAACTAATTTCAAGTATGGGTAAAAACCCATGAGGTAAATAGATTTTCTCATATGGAAAATACCAGGATGTAGAATTATCCCCCACTTCATGCATAACATCTGAACAGATATTACATGTGGGGTTCTGAATAACAATTAGCACTATGTACTAGTTATTTTTTCCCCCTTTTGTGCAGAATATTAAGGCTACTGAATAAGTTCAGTTCTACGTCTCCTCTAAATCACTCACAATTCACAGATGAGTAACTGTTTACATCATTCTTAGCACATCCTTTTAATTTTCCTTTTTCTTACAGTACCAAAAGGTGTATGTGTTTCTGAAGGAGTTGAATTTAAGGTAGGTTTTCTTCCACGCATTTCTTTCCACAGGTTAATGCTGCCTAAGTCAGAATTTTCTCAAATTTTCTTGTCCACAGGCACATAAAAAGTAGGATTACAATGCCCGTAATTTTTCCCTGACAGAATGTACTGTTGTAACTGTTCTTGAGTAGGCAATGCTAGAGACCAGTATCTTGCTTACTCAATGGGATTTTACTTATATTTTAGAGTCAGTAAGTCAGAATTGTGATTGAATACAAATTTTAAATTTCATTAGATGTTGTAAGATTAACTACTAGGTCAAAATGAATGAAAATTGATGCATGGAATTTATGAGATATTGTAATAACTTATTTAACACCACTGATGCACTTGGGACTGTCAGCCTTTGGTTCATTTTGTGATACTGGCAGTGTGAGGTTCTAGAGATCTGCAGGTATTAATTTCAGGAAGTTCTTGCAAAAATAAATCAAAAGCATAACATTCAGTTTTGATAGTCTTGGGGATGTTAAGTTTATTCTAGAACCCACTGAATTCTTGCCATGGCCTGTCTCCTCTCTCCTCTATATTTCCAGCCTGGGGCAATGGTGCCTAAAAGCTCTTGTGAGGACTGTGTGTGCACAGATGAACAGGATGTTGTGACACAGACCAACCATATCCGGTGTGTTCCAGTGAAATGCCAAACCACCTGCCCGCAGGTCAGTGCTTCACACTCAGCCACGTGTTAAGCACAACCACAACCAATGGTTGTTGAGGTGTTGTAATCTAAAAACTGACATAGAATAACTGCTTCCATACTGGAAGATAGAAGGATATAATCTATTAGATTTTTTTGTAAAGTCTTTTTTAAGATGCTGGTTACTTTTGGCCTAGTATGTTTAAGAGACCATCCTTGGAGACTTGCCCTGAGGGAGAGCAAGGGCAAACTGACTGCTGAAAGACAACATTTGTGCAGTTCTGTTGGTGTTGCCCACAGTCATCTCAAAAATTAAGATTGCAAAGAAACTGCACAATAATTTATAGGTTTTCAGATACTTCTCAGTACTCGTGAGCTGTGAGTTCACACACAAACTGTTCAGTCTATTACTGAATATAAGCAGAGTGGTTTCTCTTACATTCTTGCCCAGATAAGGCCAGACCACTGGCAATCCTAAAAATGGATAAAACCATTATCCTGTATCCTGAAGCCAGCCTCACCCACCCAGAGATCTCAAACACAGGGGAGGGAATAATAGTTGCATGATCTTCACATGTTTGATAGAAGCAGTTCTCATGAATAATCATATCAGACCAAGCACTGGTAGTAGATTGTGCTAGTAATCATACACTGAATGAATTTATTTGGCCTGATTTGTATGTTAGCCAGAAGAACAGCCAAAGACAGGGTCTTGATGGTAACAGAGGCACCCATAAGTCACCATTCAATAAGAGAATTATCAGCTTTGATTGTCAGACTTACAGTGGTTTCAATAGGTTTCTAAAGACAACAGAAATGAAACCAGAAAGTTGACTTATTTCCTCTGTCATCTCCATTGTGGCTTTGATCCAAAGGTGTTTCATGAACAAGACATCAGATAACATGGCTAAATGCAAACTTTATTCCCCCAGGGATTCCGCAGTGTGGAAGAGGATGGTCAGTGCTGCAGCCAGTGCCAGCAAGTGGCATGTGTGGCAAATTTTCCATTTGGCAGTGTTACCATTGAGGTAAGCACTTCCCTGCTCTGCACACAAGGCTAGATTATCAAAAAGACCTCAGCATTTTTTGAACCAGTGTCACACATTTTGGGGCTAGGAAGAACTCTGGGAGGTTTAAAAATGTCTGTATTTCCAAAGTAAATGTAGATGTTTACACAGCTGCTCTCTGCTGTGATGAAAATTATGTGTGTCTGGCAGGAATGGAATTCATTCTACCTCCTTCTGACATGCAACAGGACGAATTTGGAGAGGATGGTGACACTGAGATGCATAGACATAGAGATGCATAAGCTGGCTTCACATCATATTGCTTTGTTGTGAAACCGGATCATTATCTTGTCTTGGAGATACAGGGTTAAATAGTGTGAATGAGCTGATATAACTGTTCTACCACTAGTTCTGAATTTGCTGAGGCAGAAATCAAAAGTGGCATAGCTGCTGTAATGTAGTGTGACTTGGTAACACACCCAGGTAATACAACGTGTCTTGTGATCACAGTATTGTGTAGATATGGACTGAGACTCAAGGCTAGCTCTTTGATTTTATTACTGTCTGCTACTCCTGTGAAGGCTTAATGACGCTGTGTCAACCAGTCACTGTTGTCTTTCATGCTATCCCTTCTCTGGTTGCTATTGCATTCTGCATTTTTTCCATTTCCATTTCATCTTTTATTCCCTGATAATTCTTTCCACCTAGGTGGCCACAGAAGGGATTCTGCATGGGCTGGTAGTAGACGAATCTAGTACTTGATTTGCAGATATAATTCCAGATATCTCTGCACTTTCAGAGTGATATGAAAACCCATGTGCTTCTGCCAGTTCACTGACTGTAGTATTTTTGCATTATTCTATTTTTATTGCTATACTATATTGGGCTGGGTTTGTTTTGTTTTTTCCTGTTTTTATTTAGGTTGGAAAGAGTTATAAAGCTCCGTATGATAACTGTACTCAGTACACATGCACTGAATCAACAGGCCAGTTTTCCTTGACTAGCACAGTAAAGGTCTGCCTACCATTTGAAGAATCAAACTGTGTCCCAGTAAGTACTTTACAGCCAGAAAAAAAGACTTCTGCAATAAGCCCTGCTGGTCTGGGAGTTTTCTTTACTGTTTCGTATGAGACACTTCAGTATTTCTTGATCTTTCTGAGCTGATTGTCCTTGTTTGAAGGAAATGTCCTTTTGCATCCCTGAATGGAGTGTTCCATGGAAGTAAGAAAAACTGTTTGCAAACAACCTACATGTTGTACTGTTGTGGGATAAACACTAAAACTTGAAAGAGAAGATTACTGGGGCAATACCAAAGTGGGATTTTTCATCCCTTAAGAAACACCAGTGTTAAGAAATGCAGTTGAGCAAAAGGTAACTCAGAATGGGCCCCAGAGGAAACCGATGTCTGCTGGTACCTGGGGCATCACTAAGCAAGTAAGTGGTACATAAGTGAGCAATTCATGCCCTGACTTTCAGCAATTAGTGGCTTCCAGTAACTGTTGTAGGGCTTCACAGCTGATCTGAAGGCCAAAGCAGGGACAAAGACAGCCATTGACCTGAATTAGCTTTGGGGTAGGTTTTGGTCAGGCTGTTCAATTCCAGAATCAGCTGTCATTCCCTGGGGCTTGGGTTTTGTTTGGACTTCAGAAGTACCTGCATAAGGTCAGGCATGTGTCACAGGACATCCTACCTGGCTTGTGAGAGGATATGCAGTTTTAAGAAAATTCACTCCCTTCCTTGTTTTGTATATAATTGGTACATAACCAGTCTGATGTGGAATCTATGTAGGTTAGAGATGAGGGAATATGCCTGAACCCTCACAGTTGCTGCTTAGAAATTTGTGCCTCTGAACTACTCTGGTCATGTTTGCTTTCAATACAGGGGACAGTTGATGTGACTTCAGATGGCTGTTGTAAGACATGTGAGTGCATTAAATCACCGATTCCCTATTCCAAGACTGTTAGGTTCTCCCCTGCTTGTAATCCTGTTTCTGCATGCACTGAGAATCTGCAGTTTCCACAGATTCGACTGTTACAGCAGCAGTGCAGTTTTGTACCTCACAGCTGAGGCTAAAAATTTGCCTCATTCTCCCAGTGGGAACACTAAAATTCTTTGATCTCCTTTTCTGTGTTAATTCCCCTTTGCACCCTCATTTGCTTCTTTGGTTATGCATTTGAACTGCAAAAAAGTTTTAGTAGGTTGATCTGCCCTTGATTTCCTAGCAGGTAAATTTCAAAACATATACTTCCCAGTCTGAAGAAGTCTAACAGAAGCATTTTCTTGCACAGGTATCGATCTGCCACATAAATGCAAACGCAATGTGAAAGAGCAGTATATTGTCCACAACAACTGTAAATCAGCTGCTCCAGTCCCAGTGCCCTTTTGTGAAGGCACATGCAGTACCTATTCTGTGTAAGTAGGAAACCTTTCTTTGCCCGCCCTCATGTCTGATCTCACTGTGCTCTTCCTGCCAATGGGCTGCAGCTGTTTGTTCTCTTCCTGCAGTTCAGAAGGGACTGGTAGAGAAACTGAGTGTGCTGTCAGTCATTAGCAGTGTCTTTAGTATGACCTGAACGCCTGATCTTAGGAAAATAGATCCCTTTGAAAAAACATCAACTAAATTCAACTTGCTTCACATATTCTTAGGTGGTTTTTAGCAGCTCTGGTGCTTACCGGAGTTTTTTCCTGCTCTTTGATTTCTACATGAATTGCTCCTTTCTATCTTGCCAGAATGGGCCTGATCCAAAATCCACTGATGTTACTGGGATTTTCCCCATTGATATCAAAGGGTCTGGTCCTGCATGGCTAATAGCATCCTGATAAAATATGCCATGAGTAGAAAAATAGATAGGAAATTTTGTTCCTCTGCTCTTTAGGAGTACTTCCCTCTGCAGCAGCAAATATGGATCAGTTTGGGAAAACAACAGGCAGCAGACTGATGTGCAAATCTCATTTCTATAGGTATTCCTTTGAGGCCAGTGAAATGGAACACAAATGCATTTGCTGCCATGAAAAAAGGAGTCATGAAATGAAGGTGGAACTGGTTTGCTCTGAGCGTAAGACAGTCCAATTCACATATATGCACGTAGATGAATGTGGATGTGTGGAAACAAAATGCCCAAAGAGGAGAACATGAACATAAACTGAAAGAAACATTTCAGCTCCCATTTAATGCTTCCTTAGCAAATGCTTTCCCTATAAAACAGCTGTGAGTAACCTTCAAATGACCATACTTTTCTCTTGTTCTTTTTCCTTTTAGTATTATATGCAGTTATGGATGTTAGCTAAAGATTTTGCTCTAAATGCTTGTCGAATAAATTGCATTTCAAAGAGGACATCTTCTGTTTCAGTGATGGTGTATAAACCAAGGTTATTACAAGACAGTCTAGAGACTGCTGATGCCCTTGAAAAGTCCTGTCTGAAGAGACTGCACATGATAAACCCATAAGCACATGCATCATTTCATTTCCCTTAGAAAGGAACCAGCAATCATTTACACAACTGCAGTTCAGTCAGAGAGGCAGGACTCAGCTCATTTAAGTTCTCAGGTGCATTTAAGTTCTTCTCCCCAGCAGTTCTGAACCTACTTTGGCTGTGATGCTGGGTCACTGGAGGAAAGCAAGGTGCTGTTTTCCTTCTGCACAGTGAGCACTGCATCAGGAGCATGAAAACATAGTTAACATATACACTACCAAATTACTGTATTTGCACCTGTACTGTAAGTCCTTATCTCAGCAGTGGTTTTTATTATTTGCCAACATCAAACTCTGAGCTGCATGTGTGAGGTGAAAGACTGATGTTCAATCTCACTGCTGTTTACATGACTATAATTTGTGTTATAAATGATTGACTCCCAGCTAGCATGTCCAGTGATACTGGTGACAGTATCTTATATGGACAGGGATTAAAATGGTCCAACAATACCTTCAGAAAACACAGGGAAGGCAGATATTTCTGCTACTTGAGTAGTTAGGTCTTTTGTGACTTGAAAGAGAAATGAGGACGGTGAGTCCTTTCTTAGAGTGCAGCCCTCTGTGGGGGCTTTTGGGAATTGTTCTGAGGGGAATGCTGCAGCTATTGAGCCCTAAGTAATCTTTAATGTAATTCTTTTTCATAATAATCATTTTGGCTGATATCAGGTTCTTTTCATATGTATTGTTCCATTATGATGTTACTGATCTTAAAATTGTGGGAATCTTTAACTTTGAATAGGCATTGGAGTTGAATGGTACATTCTTTTCTCCTGAGAGTCCCATACTTATTGTGTCATCATTGTGATGCAATAGGGCAATCTGTATTATGCCTTTGCAGGCTCAGATTGTTTTAACTAACCTGTCCTGCAGCTCATTGCTGGCATGATTTGTCTCAGCCTAAGACTGGCGTAAGAGAGATTGAAAAGTCACCAGTTTCTCAGCCCTGGATATTTTGAGAGTCAGGCTAGCCAACTTAGCTGAATTCAGAGGAGGTGAATTTCATCCCTTGTTTTTATTCTGTTTCCCTGTAAACAATGAAAGAGACGCTGGGTGTACCTGACGATCACAGTGGTGTACTGCAGGTATCGGTGGGTAACAGCAAAATCCAACAAGAAGTTTGTGCTGAATTTTAGAATCATAGAATCATAAATATCTTAAGTTGGAAGGAACCCAAAAGGGTCATCAAATTGAACCTAACTCATTCCCAGCCTTGCAATAGTCAGTGGACTGGTTTGCTTGATTATAAATGATAGGAATCTCTGAATACTTTTGTTTACTGTTGGAGCAATGCAATTCACTTAGAAGGCATTTGTTGCAATTGTTTGATAGTGAGGCTCATGGATAAATTTCATATTAGCCCAGAAAAAGTGCTTACTGGTACAATTCAAGTGCATGCATGCTTTTACAATTCAAAGAACAACTGCAAAAAAAGGACAGTCTTTTCCCCTTGCTTTTCCCAGAGGAGGAAGAAATCATTCTTGAATGCTTTTGTCATCTGAAGAGTAAACAGACTCTACATAGTCAGATATACACTCATGTAAACCCTGCAAATGAGTCATTCTCAGCAGGATGGCTTAGCAAGAACACAATTAGAAGCCTTTTCCACCTCCGCATTATCTTCAGGTGGGAGAAAGACATAAACCACAATCTAATCTTACCAGGTATACTTAGATTTCTGTTCTCTGTGAGTTTTAGACATGATGAGAATGTATACAGAAACTGGGAATGGCATTGATTTAAAAGTGTACATTCCTGTTCATTTTTGGCAGGTATTCTGCTTCTCAAGCAAGTGAAATGCTGGAATCAAAAGCATATTCGTGTCTCCAATATATATATGATAGATATAAGGAAGAAGTTCTTTACTGTGAGGGTGGTGAAGCATTGGAACAGGTTGCCCAAAGAAGTGATAAATGCTTCATCCCCGGCAGTGTTCAAGGCCAGGCTGGAAGGTTGGACAGAGTCTTGGGTGACATGGTGTAGTGTGAGGCGCTGTGGCAGGGGGGTTGGAACTAGATGATCTTAAGGTACTTTCCAACCCTAACTATTCTACGATCCTATGATCTTCAGAGTGTTTTTGAACTGAGGATTGTGTGAAACCTCCCATTCTCCTTCTCTGTTTCCAGTTACACCTGGTACTTCATTTATTCAGTCAGTCCAACACCTAACTGGACTATGAAATACAGCTCCAATGGCCGGATATTAAAGTGAATTCATTGGTTATCTGTTTGCAGGTACAGCGTCCTGTTTAGCTGAGATGCAGACAGCAAGGCAAGGCCTCTTCAATGAGAACTTTCAGCTTTCTGAGCTCAGAGACAGTCAATGGGTCAAACATCTTCTCTCTACCTCCCCCTCCCCCTAAACGCATAGAAACAAAAATCCCAAGCAGCCTGAAAGCTGCTCAGGAATGCATTAGGCTGGAAGCAAATAGATACAATGACCCACTTACAAGCTTATCCTTCTTGCTAAGCAGCTCTACCTTTGCATGGAGCAGCATTGCCACTTTCACTGAGAAAGCTGGGCTGTGGCTAGAGTCTGTGTTTCCTTCTTTAGGCTGTTGTCACAATCACCCCACTAGAACTGGCAAAGTTAAACACAGGCAGCTTTTCCAGGAAAAGCTTCCCTGTAAGCACTTGACCCTGGCAGTGTTCAAGGCCAGGTTGGACAGAGCCTTGGGTGGCATGGTTTAGTGTGAGGTGTCCCTGCCTATGGCAGGGGGGTTGGAACTGGATGATCTTAAGGTCCTTTCCAACCCTAACAATTCTATGATTCTATGAGCCTGCTGCCACTGCAGTGTAGCTGCTTCTGATGTGTGTGGATGGTCAAGCCCTCATCTGTAGCCTTAGGGCATCTATTCCAGTTAGTGCCTAGTCTCTGCAAGTCAAACATTTCCCTGGCATGACTCAAGAAAATCAGTGGCATTTCTCCAAGTACTATTTCTTCCTTTTGCGTGAATTCTTTACAACAGCATCCACTTCAATAGGGTAACCCCAGGAGAACCAGCGTTCAGCTGAGCCAGTTGGGTCAGGGCTCAGCTGGTTTCAGCCTGTAGCCATTCTTTTCTTATCATGCAAGGATGGTAATCCCACTCACTGAACAGTTCTGAGGCAACACACCAGGAAGTACTGTCCCATATTGCTAAAATAAATATTTGCTGGAGATACTGCCTCATGTCAGGTGAACAAGTCCAAAAACACTTTTTCATGTCATTGCTGTCTTCTGAGTCTGGGTTGCCATTATGAGATGAACTCTGACGTGCCTATTGGTTTGTGGCCCAGAAAGGTCAGTTCCCAACGCTACTTTGACGTAGTTTAGCAAAATTTTTCTTTGGCTTTTGTCACCAATTATTGGTGCTTGCAAGGAGGAAAAGAAAAGTCAAGGTGTGCTCTGGATTTTTATTTGGGGAGAGGCACTGTTCTCTTACATATTTTTCCACTGAGCAGATCCCCTGACTGTGGAATTAGACCTCTAGTGTTATCTACAGTGTGTTGCATTGATATCAATCTATTCTGGTATCTAGAATCTCAAGCTGAAAACAAAGGCTGTGAACTGCAAATGCCCTCTAGTACAGAAAGGATTGTTTAACAGAATGCTGCACCTATTTTGTTTCAGCTTACAGTCTTAACAATTGGAAAGTTGCAATGTAAACATGAAAAAATTTGTATAAAAATCACTTAGGAAAGTTATATGATTACTAATGAACCAGGAAAGATAATCACCTGACAAATTCGATGGATTATCTTTCAGGTAAGTGGGAGACCAAGCATTGGGTGGTCTGAGAGCAGTGACTGAGTCTTCTACAGATTCACATGCTCAAATACATGTTCTTCGCCTTGTTTATATTTCCTTTCCGATCTAAGATAAGGATAAAGGTAGGCCTTTATTTCTCTTATGTGACTGTAACACTTAAATTCAGAAAGCCTTTTTGTATGTAACACACAAACCTGAACTTGCTTTTGTCAGGCATCCTAAATATCCTTTAGGAGAAAGAACTGTGACAATTTTCCAAAGACACCAAGACAAAGGTATCGGTTGTGAAAATCTTTCTGGTTTTTACACTTCAAATGATCTGATTATTCAGTATCCTTAGGGCAACAATGGAGTCTCAGTTTACCTTGTACAAGACCTTTCTCACATCCATTTAATTCTTTGACAACGACAATCCCTCCCTCAGGAAAGCAACCCCTTAGTTGGTGTGCCCAAGGCAATTGGCTTTGTGGCAACAGTAGGCCAGGCTTTGATCATGAAGCTGCGGAGTGGCTGTCACTTCTTATGCACTTGTCCGTAGGTGTGAAGACCAATTTTGCATCAGTAGTTTCTGAGACAGTTTATTTGATACTCATTGGCTTCAATGTAATGATCTCTCTAATTCAAACAGAATATCTCCAGTGGCTAACTGTAAGTTGACACCTGTTTATAGATATCCCTGTTTCACTCAAGCTTGCTTTCTGTGAAGGCTTGTGTTTGAAATAGCATGCTTGTTGAAAAGAAAATTAACTACTGATTCTCCAGTGGATCAACTCCAATGAGGTCTCCTACTTTTTCTGAGTGAAGAAATCAAGGGGGACTGGATGGGTAAGGTCTAGTTCATCCCACTTACCCAAAAAAGTGTATGAAGTAATCCTTTTGTATATTTACTGAAATTGCTATGCATCTTCTGTGAGAGCTCAAATGCCTTCTGGAAATGCCCCCACCTCACCCTTTTTTACTTTACAGGCAGTCTAAATTAAGTACAGCCCTGTCTCATCTAAATCCTTTAAAGCAGTGTAAGAAGTTGATCCCAAATGCCAATTTTATACATTTGTAATGGTGTTATCAATTTGGGACTTTCTAAACAAAGACACAGAATCTAGTTTAGAAAAGAGACATTATTTATTCTGTGCAGGGTGCTCCATGGAAGTCTCCACAAGTCAAGAACTGCAATGATTGTAAGTTTAAGCTATTTGTACATTTTGGTAAACAAAGAAATCAGTGTTCATTGGTTGAGAGTTACACAATTTGTTCATTAATTAGTACTCCACCCTTTATTGGTTAAGAATCCATCTCGCCTCTCATGTTAATCAAGCTTCTTTTGAGTCAGTGGGTTGCTTGAGTTGCTGGTTGTGATGCTCCCAGACAGAATTACCTTTTACTGCCCATTTTCTTCTGGGTAGTCATCCAAGGGTTGGGACCTGATATTCCTCATTATCAGTTCTGATTCATCACCCAGAGAAGTCTTTGTTTTGAACATCAGTGGGAGCACCAGATATTTACCGAAAATTCTGCCAACCCTATGTCCTGCCTTGAACATCTCAGCCATCCTCAGGACTTTCACTGAAAGTTCCTTCCACCCTGATTTCTAGTAAGAATAATGCTGAGAACAGTTTAATTATTTTTATAGGTTCTTTGGCAAAGGCTCCGTCTTTCTTGCTTTTGTAGTGGTCTTGTGAATCTTCCCAATACTCCCTTTTGGGCTTTTGTGTTTGGTTGGTTGGGGCTTTTTTATCATGTAGTCCTTAGGAACTGGTCTCATACCCAACCCTGACACAGAGTAATATTTTGACCTATCCAAAGTCCCTTAGCATGACTGCAGAAAATCAAAAGGAGCTTAAAATTGGGCTAACTTAGCAGGCAGGGAGTTCGCTGCCATTCCTACATGTTTTATATGTAAATTAGATTCAGCTTGAATTCCTGAAAGGCCACTTAAGAAATCCATAAACACTTTTGTGTTCTAACTCTAAAATGCTTTTTCTATATCACCACCTCACCCTACACTGCTATTTAAAGATAAGCATGAGGCAAGTCCATTGCCACTCCTTTACAGCATCTTTCCTTCACTTTACATATCCAGACATTTTTCTATATTGACTGATCCATTTCCCGTAATGCCATAAAAACCTGGCTTAAAACCAGAGTTTAATCTGATCCTCAGTGAGCATTGGTCTATAAACAGAAGGCTACCAAAGTGCAATGTAGCCATACCAGCTGCCACTTTATGGCCTGGAATTAGCTTTTCCCCAGGGCTATTTCTCTCAAATATCACAGCAGATACCTTTACATCCCTAGCACTTCTAGTTTACCCACTCACACTTTCTGTCTGCTCTTGATGCTCTCTGGCTTTTTCAGATGCAGCCACTTCAGGTTAGGAATGGAAGAGATTTCCTGGGTATGTAATATATACTATATATCCATCTTTCCTTACTGTTACCCCGCGAAAAAAATTTGGGAACTGGTACAATTTGTCACACCCCTTTTTAAATAACTACTTTGGGAAATTCTTCAAAGAATTTTTATAGCCTGCAATGCTTGCTCTGTATGGTGAAGTCTGTGTCTGGAGGCTATTTACTGAGAACCAGAAGTGCCCCTGTGGCACCAGTGTGAATGCTTGTGCTCCTCCATCACCAAATACATTGTTCTGGACTTAAAGACATCTGTGCCTTTCCAGCAGCAAGTAGTTGATTGTGTGGCATTTTTGTATCCTATGTTGTACTGCTCAGAGGAGATTATAATAATGACCTTCGTAGCCTTTGTAAAAGGGAAAGCAGTCTCAAGCACATTTTCACCCTACATCCACACTTCCATAATTGGATAATTACCTATTTGATTACTGGTCATGCAAAGATTTCTGGCAGAAACAGAAACTATGCCTAAAAATTCACCTTTCTTTCAAGCTCAGTGACTTGAAAAACATCTTGTCTATCTATGCAAACTGTTGATTCGTATTCAATTTGTCATAAACACAACCCCCCAGATCCCTGCCCATGGCAGGGGGGTTTGGAACTAGATGATCTTTAAGGTCCCTTTCAACCCAAATCAATCGATGATTCTATGAAAAAACCCCAACCCAAGTTAAAAAAA
>NDXB01020216.1:59269-87408 GCA_002631895.1 Agapornis roseicollis | reverse complement strand
AAGGTAGCAGCTATAAAAAAAACCCCAGCCCAGGTTAAAAAAAAAAAAAAAAAAACAACAAAATTTTCCCAGTAGTCTCATATTTTGCTTCCAGAGCAATACTTGAGAGTGTGCTCAACTTCCCTGATGTGTTTTTATTAATAACTTTTATTAATGAATTAAGGTGCTTGCTTTTGATGTTAATTTTTCACTGCAGAGTAAGACTCGGTAAAAGGAGTTTCTTTGCATTCTGGACATGAGTGCTACCACTGTATCTTAGGTCTACCAGACTGATATTTTTCCTGGGTTAGTGTGGCACTTGTAGTTACAAAATTGTTTCTTCTATACAAATCTTAAAGAAATGAGTCATTATTTTATTTGATGAACAGTTCTACATCACTGCGTAATGCCATCCTTGCTTGGAAACACTGAAGTATTCCCTAAGATAGTTACATTTCACTAGTACTGAATCACTTTGAACTCTAGTTTCTGATAGCTTTGGGCCTTATTATCTTCTAGTTTGGTTTCTAGTTTATAAATCTGGGGTAAGTCAGGAATCATATTTTTTTTAATCACAGCTTTTTAGTATAGCTTTAAAACTGACCTATGTTTTTAGTTTTTATTTCCCTCATAACTTGGGCTGTCTTGCCTGAGAATGATTCTCCTAACAAAAAATAAGTAACAAAGTTTTTCATTATCATCAACAAAGATGAATACTTTGTAATGTGATGGAGCTCCTAAAACACTGCTCCAACTATTTGAACAAAATAGACTTAATAATGCATGCAAGGGATTATTAGTAATTAAGAACTGTTTCTCCTTGTTCCTGTAGTAACAACAGTGAAGCAAACATTGAAATATGTAATCTTTGTTGCTAATGCATTCTGACTGCACTAGGAGGTCCTGCTTCACCTGCACAGTTTTCTCTGAAGGAAATACAAATTAGTTGCATGTTCAGTCTGTGCTACAGCTGGAGACATGAGATGGGTCAGTACTGTCCGTTAGAAGGAATATATACTTATACCAGCAGAATCTGAAAGTGAGAAAATACCTTGTTTCCTGTGAAAATCTCAACCTGTCATTTGATCTGAGCTGACATTGGAAGTGGCGTTATGATGTGGCAGAAATGTGGTGTGACAAGATCTCTAGCCAGCCAGTTCACTGAAGTGGAATGTTCCTAAAGTAAAAGGGCTCTCCCTTGCCAAAAACCCAAGCCCCAAACCCCAGTACTTCCAGTTCCTACAGCTGGATTTTACTAGATTACAAAATAATAATCTGCAACAGGATGCCTCTCAGCAGAGGAACTGCAGAGCTGCTAGGTGAATCTGATTCTAAAATGCTTTTTTAAGTAGGTCACCTGTCAGCTGTGCTCATGAAGAGTGGGTCCTTTCCCCAGTCCAGCCCCTGCCAGAACCACTCAGGTTGCCACTCTCTTCAGGGTCCATGGAAAGCCTCCTTCCCTCCTTCACTTCCCAAGTTTGCCTTTGGGTCTCCTCTTGGCTGCAGAAAGCCCTTGCTCCTCTCCCTGCCTGCAGTCCTGTTGCAGGCTCACCCCATATATTTTACACCTTATTTTGGTGCATTTGTCCTCCCAAATATTCACCCAGCTAAGTTTGTGCAGTTACTCTCAGGAAAGGAGTCATCACCCATTCCTAGAGAGGGTCTGCTTCAGGCTGCAACAAGTATTGGACAATCTCCAGTGTCAGTACAGGCTGGGTGATGAATTGATTGAGAGCAGCCCTGAAGAGAAGGACTCAAGAATCCTGGTGGATATAAAACTGGACACGAACTGGCAATGTGTGCTTGTAGTCCACAAAGCCAATCACAGTCCAAGCTGTGCTAAAAGAAGTAAGCTCAGGTTGAGGGAGGTGATTCTGCCCCTTTGTTTGACTCTTGTGAGATTCCATCTGGAGTATTGTGTTCAGCTCTGGAGCTCCCAGCACAAGAAAGACATGGGTCTACTAGGTCCAGAGGAGGGCCAAGAAAATGATCAGAGGGCTGAAGCTCCTATCCTATGATGACAGGCTGAGAGTTGGCACTGTTGACCAGGGAGAAGTGAAGGCTCCATGGAGACCTTACAGGGCATTTCGATATAAAAAAGGGGGCTTATAAGAAAGATATGTAAAGACTTTTTACTAGGGCCTATAGTGAATTGACAAGGGACAACAGTTTTAAACTGAAAGAGGGTATCTTTAAATTAGATACCAGGAAGAATTTTTATATAGTAACAGTGGTAGGGCCCTGGAATAGGATTCTCAGGGAAGTTATGAATGCCCCATCACTGGCAACGTTCAAAGTCAGGTTGATGGCACTTTGAGCAACCTGATGTAGAGAAAGATGCCCCTGCAGGGAGGTTGGACTAGATGATCTTTGAAGGTCCCTTCCACCCCAAACCACTTGGTGAACCTTTTATTCTAATTCTTCTCTGCAAAGACACACTCTGTAACAGAACGTGCAACAGACAGCAGCTATTTCCACCAAATTGAAAACCAGTAATGGTTTCTTTGGGGGCTGTCGTGGTTTAAGCCCAGTCAGCCATGCAGTCCCCTCCCACTTCTCCCCTCCTTCCTCCCTCTGGTCCCAGAGGGATGGGGAGGAGAATCAAAAGAATGTAACTCCCATGGGTTGAGATAAGAGCAGCCCAGTAACTAAGGTATAACACAAACCACTGCTGCTACCACAAGTAATAATAATGATAAGGGAAATAATACAATCGCTTACCACCCGCCAACTGATACCCAGCCTGACCAAGCAATGATCTAGCCCTTCCAGGTAACTGCTCCCAGTTTTATAGTGGGCATGATGTACTGTGGTATGGAATACCTCTTCGGCTAGGTTGGGTCAGGTTTCCTGTCTCTGCTTCCTCCCGGCTTCCCCTCCTCCTTGGCAGAGCATGAGACTCAGAAAGTACTTGGTCAGACTAAACATTACTGAGCAGCACCTAAAACCATTGGTGTTATCAGCGCTGTTCCCAGGCTGAAAGTCAAAACCACAGCACTGCACCAGCTACTAAGAAGGAGAAAAATGAGTGCTACTGCTGAACCCAGGACAGGGGCTTTTATTTCTAATAAGCACAAAGACCAGTGAAAAGCATGCCACTACTCTGCATCCCTCTTAGGCAGAGGAAACCACTCCAGTCCCTCTTTGTTTTTTCTCTGTGTCTCTGTCTCTAACCTACCAGGGCACACTGTCTGGCTTTCTATTGGTTTAACTTGCAGCTGGTGTCAGCCTTTTTGCAGAGTCATACACCAGGCTTTTGTCCCACAAAAATATTAGCAAAGTAACTGCAAGTTGTAGCAATTTCTGCTGTTAAAAAAATTTCATGCGTAATTGCGTTAATGGAACAGAAATCTCTTGGAAATCTGTCTTTTCCTTTCAGTGACATTGTTACTTCAGGACTCACTACAGACACTCAGCAGGGCATCTTATTTATTTATACATAAATACCGTCTTCTTTGAGCACAGATTTGCAAATCCGTGTCAAAAAAAAGCTTGGTCTGAGTCTTTTGGAGTATTTTAAAAGGTGACAAACTTCCAACATGACAAAAAATCCACAAGTGAATTTGTAAAAAACTCTTTGGCTTAGGTTAGATTACTATAATACTGTATTAATAATATTATCCATGCTCTGGTTTTTAAATTATACCAGAGGTACTGTAGACATTCCAGAAATTAAGCTTTATAAAGTGCCACTCTGGCAGGCCTTCATCTTTCCTTTCCAATATTTAGAGAAAACAATACAATGAACTATTGACAGAACAAATTAAAAGCCAAAAGTCCATGTTACACCTAATAGTCCTGATATCCTTTCTCATGTTTTGGTAGAGGATTAGGCTAAACTGCATCCACAAAGGTGAAATTTTAAGAAGAAAGAAGCCACAGTTTGACCATGTGTCAATCCTAGGTAAATATTTTCTTAATTTACTGGAAATTATTTTTGGATTTAAGGGAAACATGGAGGAAAATTCTTTTTAAGCCAGTTCTGTAGATAAATTACTTGCTGGCTTTCCATTTCATTAAATGTCAGAATATTTAGCATTATGAGAATTTTATTTAATAATTCTTATGATTATACTTAACTATTCTTAAATGGTCTTTCATCTTTGTAGATATAATTTATGATTTTCTAATATGTGTTTTGAAAGCCTTTTTTTTTCTTTTATTCTGCTTGGACCAGGGTCTAGTGCATTCTCTCAATACATTTGTCATCAGATATGGCACATCTTGCTATGAATTACTTTACATCAGTTTTAACATAAGGTATACATATATACCAAAAATATTAAGTGCTGCTGATTGTGTTACCCTTTAAAGCCATTTGCAATAATTCTATGTTGCTATTGCAGATGTTACTGCTTTTTCTTAGGTACAGAACAAAATTCATTGAAGCCAACAGAATTCAGTGAGAATTAAAAACTGGTGTGAAGAGAGATACTCTTTTTAGTAAAGCACTGGATTTATTAATACTACATCCATTTGTATACCAATCCTGTTATTTCATGTATCCTGTATTCCAATTCTCCTAGTTCCTACTTAAACCCATAGTCCTGTTTGTAAATATGAGTGTTTGTTGAGAACCAAAAAGATCTGATGCTGAAAGAGCTTTTTCAAGTGAAGGATAAAGAGCCAATTTGCATGTTTTAGTGCACATACCATCTGCACCCAGAAAGTCAATACAAGAAGGGTGGAATAATCAACAGGTTTTACAGAGGTATTTACCTTTTCTTCCTTAATCTGAAATCAGACGTAGTTTGTGATCCATCAAACATGAAAGGCCCTATAATCATTTTCTAAGTGGCAAAGGCAAAAATCCCACTGGGTTTAAGGTAGAGAAAAATACATTTATGAGAGATTACCTGATAGGATTCCTTCTTCATACAAGAAGGGAACCTGGTGACCTGAGAACTCCCTTCCACTTTGAGGTTCTTAGTAAATGTAATGGGCAAACCAGAGACATGAGTTTTAGTGGATGCAAATCAGGAAGGCCATGTTGATGCTTTTAGTGCACACTAAAGTCCATATTGCCTGTTTGAACAACATGTTCCTGACCGTTGGTGTATTTCTGTCCAGAGAGCCAAGTTAAACTTCATCTTCTTGCTTTCAGTACATGATTTGACATCAATCATGGCTGCAATGGCATGTCCAGGACCTTTGCCAGACTGAGCATTTAACATAGCTTATATCTTGAGCTACTGTTCCTTAGCTAGCTTCCACGCTGGGTTTTTAGCACTAGGTTTATAATTTCTGTTGTAATTGTGGTAATGTCACTGAAAGTCACCTTGTCTTATCAGTGGGCCTTTCTTCACCATGAACATTCCCATCTCAAAACCTTAAAAATCAAGTGACCTGGCTTTTTTGTGCTATGCCTGTCAGGGAGGTCTGGAGGCTTGCAAAACGCTACTTCATGGTTCACATGTTATTTGAAATTCACTGTCACAAATTCAGACTCTCTTGGGTGTTCTTACTGCAGAAAAGGTAACTGTATCTCCTTCCTCCCAGCACAGGCATGTTTCCTTTTGAGGATAGCATATCCTGTGGGACCAGGTGTTACTCCAGTACTTTGCCATGCTTCGGAAGGTTCCAAAGGAAAACATTGGGGAAGCAAACTGCTATGTGTCACTAGTGGTGTTGTTGCACTGGACAATGTTTGCTTTTCAAACCCCATGTTCAATAGAGGTAATAAATCATTTAATTGCTTTCCACATGTCTGCTGCAGCACAGCTAACCTTCTGCCTACCCAGCCAGGCAGATTTCGACAAACACTGTACACAGGAGAGGTGAAAAAGGACCCAAACATAATGGCAGGAGGAAATTTGTTTCTTTGCTGGCAAAAGCAACTATTCGTCCCTAAATCAAATGCGAGCACAATGGAATCACCCAAAAATACAGTATATTGTGTTGTTCTTAGGTTTTAGCATGGGAGTTCGTGTTCTCATTGTTCTTTCCCATATACCAGTAAGTGGTAGTGTTTACTGTACAATTTCCATGGGTTCAGCTTTTGTGCTTAGATAATTACAAGGAAGCAGCTACAATTTAAAATCACTGCATATCTGAAAACAGGACAAAGTGCTACCAGACAAACTTTCATGTTCTGTAACAGAGCAAGTGCTTTTGAATGGCTTTTAAGGTGCTACGGACTTCGTTCTTCCTATCAATGACCAGCCTTGAGGCTTTTTCACCACGTTCCAGTGAGCTCCATGTCAAAGGTGAACAAATTTAGGAATTAGGAAATCTGCATTGTGAGTGTAAGTGACAGGAGCTACCTGGGGTGCAGCAGATGATCTACATAGGGTCTGGACAAGTGCTGTGACCTGTCGCTCAAAGCATGTACAAAGGAAGATAACACAGGCCAACACTGCAAAAAGGTATTGATGGAAAAAGCTTGCAATGTGTTAGAGACACTAGCAAAGCAGTAATGAGACAAAACCAGGTATGTTACAGAAGGACTGCTTCTGTAAAAATAATCCAGACTTAAAGAAGCAACTTAGTTGCCAAAACAAAATGGGATAAAACCAGCTGCATTCATGTTTTATCCTGGTGATGCTACCAAAGATTCCTTATTTTTTTAGAAGAATTCCATTTCTTTTGATGACCCACCAACAGTGAGTCTCTACAGAGCCAAATGGTAACATAGTTAGTGGAGGGTTTGTTTCTAAGCTTGTCAGATATATTGCACATCACCCAGTGTTCTGAATGGTTTAAATATACCATAAAGCCATGTCCAGTGACACTATTGGCTTTGGAAAAGCTGCTGCCTACTGAGGTTCCTCTTTTTTCTTTCTTGTTTTTCTTTCTTGTTTTTCTTTCTTGTTTTTCTTCCCTTTATATTTCAGCTGTCCCTTTCAATGGTTGTTCATAATCTTGCAACCTTTTCAAGTCTCATTTCTTAGTTTATTTTTTCAACTGAATTTACCAGCAAATGCTGGCTTGTTAAAAAATAAATGTTTCTGATGGAAACTAGTGTAGGAGCACTTCTCTCATTTTACCTTTGGCTTAAATTAAATGTAAATCTTGGAAAATAAACTAAGTAGTGAAACCACACCTCCCATTCTGCTTTCTTCTCTTATACTGGTTGATTAGTGAACTTACTGAAAGCTTATCTCCTTAAGGAAGTGAATTTGGATTCAGGGTGTGTATGAATTTAAACTGTGCTGCTTGTCACTGATTGGTTTCCTGGGTGATTGCCCTTATCTGTGAATTATGAGTAGTCTGTGCACAATTCAGCCAATTCAGAGTAAGACACTCTTTCCAGCTTCAGAAAGCTTTTTTGTCTGAATTACCTTAATCTACAAAGCACTGGGTTAACAGGGCTCCACAGGGAGTTAGTGTAAGTCTTAGCATAAGATGCTCAACAAAGGCAGGAAGGGTTGGAAGACAGTGGCTGTGCTATTGGCCCTACAGAGCATGATCCCGCCACTTTTTACATAACCCACAAGAGCTGATAATAGTTGAGATAAAAGACATGTATTTGCTGCTGCTATGTCTCAATATGCCTTCTGTGAATAATGTGGAATCTTGGACATTTACAATTCTTCCATATTGGTGGGCAATACAGTATTCATAGTATTTTTCGAAGTGGTAGAAGTGTTAACACCCATGCATACTCTGTTTTGCTTATCCATGTTAGTCCTATAGTTTCAGCTTATGTAGACAAAGCATTTGCTTCTTCTAATTTTAAACTGATAAATAATAGCCATGTTGTCAGTCTGTTGACTCACAGGGCAGGGCATTCCTATGGCTTGCACTGTTATTACATCTGTCTGGTAAAGAATGCCTGTTATATCACTCATCACAAAACGTTTTTGCTAACACCATCTTTCCCTCATTCTTTAACTATTCAAACATTTACCTAAGAACAGGCATTTTCCATGTTTGGCCACCAACAGATTTGGATTTTATTTTGTTTACTGGAAAAATAATTCCCAGACCTTGTTTTTCAGAAATGCAGTTTGACTTCTTCCTCTGACACTTTTTTCATCATGAGTGATTGCTATTCTTTCTCTTTTGCCTGTTTTCTGATCTTTAGGTACGATTTAAAGAGACACTAGGTACAATTAACTCTAAGATCACAACTAAAAATCTACATCAAGAAGAATAGATATTGATTAAATCTTGACACTGGTCCTGTGAGAAGTGCCAATATTGGCTATTTCTACTATACACATTGGCTAATGATGATAATAATATACTTACAAATGCTAAGAGAGAAAAAAATAATTAATCATTTCTCAGCACTCTCGGAGAGAAAGTAATACCCAGCTTACTTAAACACTTCTCCATGTCTTTTTGTTTCTGATGTGACTGTCCCTGTGGACCTAAACAAAACTATAACGAGCCTTGCAAACCTGTCTGTGTTTACTCAGTCAAGAACTAAAGGAACTTTTGTTAGTTCATCTACATAAAGATGTATGAATTGTCTATTTTTAATTGAGATACCTAGCTGAAATCATCAACATGTACAGCCTAATGATATAGAGCAGCAAGAGATAATTTTAAGAGTGTTTTCCCCGTGGTTGAACTTGCATACTTTTCTTGGGTAAAATCAGCACGCACCTTCCCTCTTCACTCAAGACTTGCCTTCTTGTTTCCTGCACACCCAGAGTGTCAGCAGTAATGGCTGAATGGCATCATTGAAATACTAATATTGTTCATTAAGGAGTATTTTTTTCCACCACTAATTTTTGTCTTGTGTTCTCAAAGATTAAGGGTAATCAAACTTAATTGGAATGGCTGCAGCACTGACAGCAAATGAAGAGTTCCACTAGCAAGATTGTCTAATGCTGCAGATTTACACATTTATTTTGGTGAAGAGTATTTTATAAGCTCTGCAGAAGAATGAGTAATGGCATATTCAACAATAAAAAAGGCACTGAAAATGCAATGGCTTGGTATGAAAGTTAATCTCCTCATGTTTTAAAGCATGATTTCCAGGCAAAGCTGTGATGTCAGATATGTTTTCAGTTAAGAGAACACACACACAGTACAATCGCTTAGTTTCATAAGAGCATTAAGATTCTTGGTGAAGAAAGGTGCTATTATAAATGCAGCACATTATTATAATTATTAATATGTTAACAATTGTAAGAATTACTTCAAAGGAAGTGAGCTATTTGTTCAAACAATATCATTTTATTATCAGTTCCTATCTATGTACATGTAAACGGGATTGAATCCAGTCCACAATAATGTCAACTAAATTTCATTTACAGTGCATTAAGCAGGAAAGAAAGATAATTTGGGAAGTGTGGCATGTTTGGACTTTGCTTACTTTGGCAAGACCCATTCCTGTATAATACATTCCTGGCTTTCCCATTTCTGCGGTCAACATCTATTTTTTTCCCGTGCCAGGGGATCAGTGTATTTCTTTCTTACAAAACAAGGTTACATAATGCTCATAGCACATGTGAGCCAAGGGGAAAACCCCTCTATTCCACGTTCTACAGTATTCTAAAGCCAGTATTGGCAATTATTTTTTCCCTATTTGCTGCATGAGATTAATTGTTTATAACTTGCTGCATGTAAAAGACTAAAAAGCAGACCGGTGTTTTGAACAAGTTTATCTATTGATGTATTTGGGTCCTACACGGCCCATTTGGCTCTAAGCTTCCCCAGGTAAATGGGAATTTTACTGCTGGCTTTTCCCCTTGTCCCTCAGTTACATGTTTTTGGCACAGTCTCTCTCCCAGAAGGAATGAAAGAGCTCTGGTGCTGCTTTTTTATCACCACCCCCAGTGTTACCATCTGTTCTGCAGGATCTCCTGCCCAATGGATGCTCTGGATTTACAGCAACTCCAGTCAGTTTTAAAACTTCTTAACACATTGGATCTTTAAATAGCTGAAAAAGCTACGTGGCAGGGGCGGGTGAGGAGCACATCCTGAACGATACTGCAAAAGCCTTTATGGATTGCCTTATCCATTTTCCCTCACCAGCTGGGAGCACCCTCTGAGAACAATTCCTGCATTCCAGCTGCCTTGTTTGCATGTAGCAGGAGTGTTTGGTGGTGTGGGAGAGAAGGAAGTGGCAGCTGCAAACTGTTCAAGATTATCCAAGGACCTTCTTTCAGACCATGGACTGATTTCTGGCAGCTCCAGTTGCAAGCAGTACAAGGCATTACCTGTAGCTTTGACCTTCTGGCAGTCCTGTAGGCCATCTCTGTTCCTCACCAAATTGCTTCTGGATGCCAGCTTCACAGAATGCACCCACATGGAGACATACACACACTTGTCGGGGTTTTCTTGTACTCTGTATGTATGTTCCCCAGCCTAGGTACCTGCATTTAGAAATTGCTCCTGAACGGCAGAAGCCACAGTTATGGACCTGCTGTCTGTAACACTGGCACACATCTTGTGGGACTCCTGGCTACTGGGAAACTGGAGAACTTGCCCCTTTCTAAACTGGTGTCCTCTTCCATAGAAGGATGTTGGGTCAGGCAACATGAAAAGGAAGGGGTAGGAGGAGTGGAAAGGGAGAAAGTCCCTACTCCAGTTGAGAAGGCCTATGTGTGGTGGGATGCTGTGGGCCTTTCATGGTGCTGGTCTGCATGGGTCACCAAAGTCTGGCTTCCTGGGGAGCTATCCACTGCAGCACGTCCAGGTTCTTCTGCCTGCAGCTCATCTCTGAATCACTGATTCACTGCCCTCCAAATAAATTTTATTTGACCTTAGTTGAGTCTGTAGTCAGAAACAGGCTTTTGCTTGGCCAAAATTTACTTCCTCTTGCCCTATTAGCTACGCTCAGACATCCACCATTACAAGACCTCACACACACCACATGGTTTTTGTTCTGATTTGGGAAAATTCCACTGCTCCTACCTATTTTCAGGAAAGAAACTGAAAACTGGTTACCATTAAATTTTAGTCATTGTTAGTCTGTTCTTGGACCAGTCGCTAATTGAATATTCTTTATGCAAGTCTCTTGAAACCAGAGTTGTAGCTCCTGCTCCCTTGCTGCTTATTGCAAGAGGCAGGAGGTAGTAGGAGGAGGTAGTTTTATGATATTAAAACCCCCCTAAAATAAAAAATGTTACATTTACAGAGGCATTTGTTTCTTAAAGGGTCACAGCATTCAGTTCTGTGACTTCAGAACACACACAGTAGCAGGAAGTTCATTATGTTTTTGCTGATACCATATCAGAACTATCGAGTGTTTCATGGTCCATGTCTGTCCTAATAAGGAAAACCCCTTAGTTTATCATCCATTTGCCTTGATAGGTCCTAAAGCTGAATATATTTCTGGAAAAAAAAAGGACATTTTTCCTTTAAAAAGTTAATTACTGAGCTTCTAGCCCATGCCATCTCCACTGAAGTATGTTCAAGTCATGGAGGGTTGGTCTTAAACAAATATTCTAATAAATTTATTACGTCAAAGTCATGTTCGCTCCATTGTGTCTAATGCCAAAGGTATTGAGGAAACTCCAGTAAGATCATTTTCCAGTCTCCCTGCATTCATTGCCAAGATCAGCATCAGCAAAGCTGATCAACAGAGTTGCTACTGGTCTGTAGCATTCTTCTCAAATTAAAGCCAGAGCAAAATGAGCATAGTTACTGAAATATAAATGCAGGAAAAAAAAAAAAAGCTTCAAACATCAGCATTTTGGTTTGCAGTTGAACAAGACTTCATGTGAAGTCAGTGGAAATTAGACCTGAATTGAAAGAGATGTTAAAATTTGCTTCTTGAATAAAGGCTTTGCCCTGGTTGGAACCTGCCTATCTTTGGTGTAAATAGGCCAGTTCAAGGATGTTTAAAACTACACCATAAGTGAGAGGCTAGTCAGGATGCAGTGGGCTTTCCAATGCATTTCATGCACTGTTGCCAGTATATAATATAGGACGCACCATAGCCCCAGCCCACCCATTTGCTGTTCTCCAGTGGCCATTCCTGCTGTTCTGGTCACTTCAATTTTTGCAGTATAATAAGGAGGCCAAAATGAGATAAATAATCTTCCTTTGTATCAGCTGGGATTTCTCTCTAGGAAAGTGAAGGAGAAGATTTAAAACTCGTGAAGTTCTAAGTGAGAGTATTTAGAATAACTTTCACTAAACACCATCTTCAGTTACTAAATAAACAGAGGCCCTATGTGTATGCACACTGTTTCTTATGCCTAAGGCTAGAATCTGTTCTCTCCCTCAAGCAAACCAGAAAGACTTCAGGTATTTTTCAAACCAGATCCTAGAACCAAAACCAGTGAAACCTCAAGGTGGTCAAATTCTGCATTTGATTTTCCATATGGGACCATTCCCTATTTCACAGCTGTTCCAAAAAAGAAAATAGAAGGTTGTGCCTTTGCGTTGCAGAGGCTAAACTTTTGAATTGCCTTTCCTACTGCTTATCTTCATTCATCTACTCATTCTTTCCTATAACATGTGCTTGTGATGCAATTGTAATAACAGCACATGGCCTCACAGCAGCAGTGTTATAGCCCCAAGATTACTATATTTGTAGAGCTGGAAGGGTTAATGAAGAGTAAATTGTAACAGGCAACTTGAGAGGAGGGAAAGATATTAAGAATTGAGGTATTGTTTTCTGGATTAATGGTTTGTACACAGGGAGGAAAATCAAAAGTTTTCCTGTTATAGGCAGTTGGGATTAGTAGAGTCTGGTCACACCTTTAGAAAAAAAAACGTCTTAGCAATTTACTCCAAACAATTCCAGGTAAGCTGAAACTTTCCAGGTTGTTTAGTCTTCCTCCTGATATATCGCTTGTTGAAGATTTAACACTTGTGTTCAGAGCTGTAGTATTTATCACATCTGAGAAGGGAGTTGTAGCAATGGGAAGGGAGAATATGCTGAATGCATATATGTAAGCCTGAGATTTTCCTGCTCAGCTAACCATGGCTGCATGCTATACTGCAGATGATGGAAATGCATGCTGTGTCATAGCCCTGTGAAACAAGAGCCATCACAGAATCATAGAATGGTTTGTGTTAAAAAGGATCTTAAAATCATCTAGTTCCAATCCCCCTGCCATGGTGGGATACCTCACACTAGGCATGAAAGAAACTCCTAGCAGCTGAGCTGTCAGGACAGTTACAGACCTTAGGGCTGCTTCCCTATTTCAATGGGACTTCACATCATTATCCAACTGTCAGGTTAATCAGATTTTGGTTCCTATGATTCTCTTTGAATTTTAATATATATATAGAATAGGTCAGTCCCTGAGTACCCTAAATATCTCCTTGGGCTATATGACCTAATTTCAGCTGTTTAAATGCATTAGTGAGTTAAAACCCACCAAGTCAATACTCCACCAAGGCAGTTCAGCCATCCAGAGACACAACTCTCTGCTGTCTCAGTTCCTAATTTAAGTGAAGTACCTCAGTTAAGTGTCCACATCAGATTGAGTGTATTTAGGGCCCTCATGTTTTATTGGCAGGTAAGCTTTTGGCATCCATTAAAACTAGAATTTGCTGTGAGTAATCATTATAGATACTTAGCAGGGTTCCAGCCTTGATTTAATGATCATGAAATGTTTCTTAGTCTCTCTACCTGTAATGCATCAAGTGGCTATGGTCTGATATGGAGAGATCCCATCAGCAAGAGGTACCAGGTTTGACCTTCCATTCTTTATCCTGCAATTTATTGTCCAGATGCTTTACAACTCCTTGTATGTGTTCCTTGGACGACCTAATGCCTTCTAAACCCTCTTGTCCACAAAGCTCACAGTCTGACCTGCATTTACATTCAATCATACAGTAATAGACACAAGAAATCCTGAGATGAAGATTGGAAAGACAGCGTAAAAATGGTAGTAACTCCATGATCAAGGAAATTTTCCATAACTTTGGAAAAGAAGAGTTCAATTATGCTGTGAGCAAATTTCAAATTAAATATTCTTTTCTGAAGTTTATGAATTACTGAGATTTCTTAAGGCAGTCACTGATTCCATCTCTTAGCCATTATTTAAGCATCTGGGGATAGTTTCAGCATCCTGAGTGAATCATCAGATCTCAAGGGCAGAGAAGTCAAACAAAAGATCTTCACAGATTACAGATGGGTTTGGATCCCATCTGTCATCTTCATTTCACTGCCTCTGGTCAAACAAAAGATCTCCACGGATTACAGATGCGTTTGGATCCCATCTGTCATCTTCATTTCACTGCCTCTGGTGATGAGCTGACACAAAAGAAAAGCACCCCAAAATAGGGCTGTAGCTACATGTAAAACAGGGTGCCAGGAGGTAAGCCCTGTGCAGTGGCTACAGAAGATGAAAGGACCTCCTTCGGCAGGAATAACTCAGCAACAGAGTCACCAGTTACTATGAAAAAGGTCTTATACTTCTACATCTGTACTTAATATCCACTGCTTTTTAACAGTGGTAAAAGCTGTAAAAATGTAGGAATTTCCTACAACATAGCTAAAATGAATTACAGAGAGTATTTATTTCTGCAAAATGCAGGGGTCTCTACCTTTACTAGCATCAGTTCATCCAGCTTCGTTGTATCCCATGAAGAGCTTTCCACTGTGAATTTCCCTCCCAAGTCTCTCTCTTCATCCATTCACCACAGGAAGCTTACGCTTACCAGGTTACTTTGCTGGTGTATCAGGACCCTGAGGATCATCATACTACTTTTTCATCCTACTCTATGAAGTGTCATTCATTGAAGTGTAATCTTTCTCTAAAATACAGGACCCACCCATTAAATTCAGGTGCTGGATTTTTATCCTGCTTCTGGACTCTGTTTAGCAACCTTCCAAAACCAGACTTCACATAAAATAGCAGGGACATTCAATATTACAAGACCCAGAAAAATAAACCCATTCTTTATGTATTGTTTTCCTATTAACTCTGGGAAATAACAGTATAAGGTACTGTTAAACTGTTTGACTTCTAAAACAGTATTATTAACCCACTATCTTTATATGGTAGGATTGTGCTGTTTTTCAGCTACAGATTCAGAAGAACACTTCTTTGACTTTGTTTCTTAGATTAAAACTATCCTGATTAAGAAAATATTCCAGTAGTTTTCCACGATCACCAAATCGTTATATAAAGCTAAATGTGCATTGATGAATGTTAATCACTTCCCTTTGTGGGGAGAAGTCATAGGTAAATAAAAGGGGATAGTTAGATGACATTTCCACAGTAATGAAACAATCATTGGATGTTTGCATAATGTACTTAGGCCAGAAAATTTCTTTTGTTGGGACACTGTTGCCTGTTTAAAACCAAACTTGTTCAAGTCTATTCTGAACAGCTGCTTTGACTGACTGGACAAAATGGAGCCAGAGGTATCTCCAATCAGATGATCTGGGTTGCTCACTTTTGCTCTAAACAGTTCTTAAAACTGATCAGGGAGGTGGAGGTTTAATAAAGTCTGCCATACAACTTTGAGTCCCTTCCCTATCCTACCTACCCTAATCCTCATTGAGATACACCCCTCTTATCCCACATCCTGCACTTACATAGGGATTGGTAAGGAACCAGTAAGAGGGATAAGTTACTGAGCTGTAAGTACCTTGTTTCTCTTAGCAATGAATGTCCCTATGTAGAAAAATTTTCCTAGCAGGCATCTCCTTAATTTTTAAGATCATGTTTGTGCTGCCAATGGGAGAGCATAGCAACATTCAGTGGATGGACATTCAAGTCCAGGACCCTTGCAGAAATGGGTTAAGGTTGGAAATCCTACTGATACAAAAGGGATTCAAAAGGCTTGAGTAGCATCAACGAAGAGGAATATAGATTTCATTGTGGAACAGTTCTGCCAGGAAGAAATCCTTGACTTCTACTGCAGGGATGACTTCAGAGTACACAGGACTGGAGATGAATAAGAGTAGTGACAATGGTCAGCTGTTATACCAAAATCCATCAGACATGTCCCAGAAAAACAGAAGTGAAGGAAATGTGATCTACTGTAGGTTTGAGAGGTTGAATTTTTTTTCCCCAGGGAACCCTTCTCCATAGCCTAACTAGTTAAAATGCACAGCATACTGCTTGCTTCATAGCAGCTTCTTACGTGACAGCTCTCATGCTTAAGGTACCATAAATCATACATTTTTTTTTGTCAGGGTTCTTAAAATTCTGATACAAACAGGCTCCTGACAAAAATGTTACACCACTGGAATGGCCAAGAGTCACTGATTTTATATTTTTACAGCTTCTCTTCCCCATATTCAAAACAATCCAGTTTACAGCTAAATGCAAGTTGTCATGGGAGCCATTTCAAACTTTGAAAGCCAGTGATATGACAGATTATTTAGCTAAAGAAAACTGAGGTGCTTATTCCTCATGACAATATTACCTATTTAATTCCAAATTATTTTTCCAAATACTTATATGAAATCATTAACACAAAGGGTAAATTGCCCCTTACATCAAACCAGCCTCAATTTGTGCTGGAGCTGTCATAGCACCACTACGGAGCAGGACCATGAAGAGATGGGGAAGGTAAAACAGCAAAACCCTGATCTCAGAGGAGTTGAAAATTTTATCCAAAGGATCTCTCTTTTTCTTTATCTAAGAAGTTGGATCTTATTTTCTATTGAACTCAATACCAAGTAATTATTTTCTTTGGGACTATAAGAAAATAACCCCAAAATCTGCTGTAACAGCTGCTATGCTAAGGTTGTGTGAAATGAATAGATTAATTTCATGTATTAAAGTCCTAGTCCTACAGATGCATGGAACTGAACAAATCTTAACAGGTTAAATTTCAGTATGATCAGAGGTACTCTGCAGATTTTAGTCAAAACCATGAAGGGGATTTTGATTTGACTGAATTTATGGTAGTGTAGCTTACCTGAAAGATTAAGCTACTCTGTATGGGGGGGAGGGTGTGTGCTTGGAGTGGAGAACAAGACAGACAAAATCTAAACAATAAATTGATGTTAACAAAAAATTATGAGGACCTTAATCATGTAGGAAAAATGGCATTTGCACTGGGGCTCTTGGAACCCTGAAAACTGTGTAAGAAGCTTTTTGTTTTGTTTGCAATGGGAAAACACAGATTTTTTTATTACAGCAAACATAGGAAATTTGTTTGGAACTAGTAAGTAAGTTTTAGAGTCTATTTGATCATGACACAAGAATACAAGCATAAAAAGATAAAGCATTTATAACATTACAGGCCTCAATGGTACCTTATCAGATTATGTTAGCAAAATCAGCCAAGTGCCAGGTAAGAATGTAATACAGTCTACACAATATTAGGCTTTAGCAATTTTGACAATTGCGGGGAAGCAGAAGGTAGGCTGTCACATATCTTAATAAATCCCTTTTTAGTAAGCACTGTTTGCTTGTCATAAAATCAAATTGCTAACACAGCTGTCTGTGCAGACACACAGTTTTAAATAAACAGAACTTGTATTTTCATCTCTCAGTTTTCATTTTCATTTCAGCCCCTCTTTTAGCAATTTGTCTTTTGTCAACGCTTTCTGAATCATGTAAGCATAAGCAACACTGCTAACAAGCTTAGCTGCTAGGTTTTCAGTGGGAAAACTAAACCAAGAGACCCAACATCCAAGTTGGTTTAAAATGAGTTCTTGGATGTGGTAAAAGGGGAAAAAAGTATTTTTTTTTTTCTCAGTTTTCAGTTTGGTACAGTATTGTAGTTTTAATTTCTTTAAATGCTCTCACATTTCAGCATACAAAAATACATGTAGTCTATGTATTTTGTATTGATATTTTTTCCATAGCATAAAGCATAACCAAAAATTAAAGCAAGTTAGAGTCACAAAAAGTGGCTCGAAAGTGGTAATTTTCCATTGCTGAAACAATTTTTTCTTGATTAAAGTGTCATTTTCTTCAACATGGTCTTGCAAAACATTTCCCGTATTTTCCTTTTCAGGCCAAAAATGCTTCAATGGTATTTTCAATAACATTTTCCAGTTTAGCTCAGTTCATGACCTTTGAATGATTTTGCCTTTAGTATTTTGTATTTACATAGCAGTTTGGGTTAGAACGACAGCATACTAATACCACATACTACATTTGCTCCACAATTTCACTAGATCTTTTGAAATGGTAAATGGTAAGAAGTGGAAGTGCATTATGATTCCCAGTGGCAAAATAGAATCATAGAGTGGCTAGAGTTGGAAAGGAGCTTAAGATCGTCTAGTTCCAAACCCCTGCCATGGGCAGGGATGTCTCACACTGGACCATGTCACCCAAGACTCTGTACAAAAATAGATGGTTTATACCTTAATAATGCATTCATTTAACATAACACCATCATTTATCCAACATTATTCATGGGTAACTCATGCTATGATAGTCCACTGAAATGGTCTGTACTCTAGGTTACCCTGCTCTCACAGGGGTTGGACTAGATGATCTTTCGAGATCCCTTCCTTTAGGATTCTGTGATGTGCCTGAATCTAGTACAGGGTCCACCAGAGTGAGAAATAAAGCTTAATGTCTTCTGTAACTTTCCCTTGGCTAGAAGGAAGCTTCCTGATGTGTGGACATCATCTTTGAATATATTTTCCAGAAAGTACAAACCTTTAAAGTTAACATTGGTATTGTGTGTTAATTTGCTTAAATCCTCTTATAATCATATGGTTGAATAGGCAACTTGGTTCAGGTTTACTCTATACGCAATGAAGAGGATTAGAATGACTTTATGTAGATAACTGTATAATCACTAAACAAGCACTATAAGGATCATACAGATTATATGGAAATCAGAGGATAAATCAGAAGATCTATAGCAAGCACTGTGAATGTCTGCTGCAGTGTTTCATCAGAGAGCCAACTCTCCAGATACTGGCTGCAAGAAGATAAGAAAGGGCTCAAGCCATAAAATAAGTCAGGTCTGGATTTCAAATAATTAGGAAGTGGAAGAGTTCAGCTTCATTTAGCTTATTTCACTGACAGGGTCCATGAACAAAACCACTTGAACAGACAAAACCTATGCAGAGCCAAAAGCCAGATTCAAACACTCCTGGTTACAATATGGGTTAAGAGAGAACTAGAAAAAAAAAGCCAAATCCCCAACTGCTGTCAACTGATGCAGATGTCATTCCTGTGAAGACATGAGGCAAGTTTCTGATTTTCAATCATTGTACAGAAAGAAAAAGAAATGTTTTACTTCATGTAAGTATTTCCTCACTGCACATGAAATGACAAATTTCTTGACTACCTGGTCCTGAAGGGACAGAAACTACTGAAGCATAATGAAGTCTTAGGTAGTTATTTTTGAGTATCTTCTTATATTAGAAATGTAGATTATTCCTTGTCATACCAAACCATCATGTTCATAGCTTTATTATATAAGAAGAGATTGAGACAGTTCATTGTGTAAAATCTCTGTTTATATGGAGAGAAAAACAAATCTGTGCATAAATGCACTCACACATATACATATGTGAATATAAACATGGATGGCTTAATTTCTTTTCCTATGTCTTTCACTCAAACCTTAACTTCTCTAACCTGCTCAATCTTTCTCTTTTTCTATAGAACACATGTATTACAGCATGTGATCTCTTTTTTCTTGGGTCTCTGTTGCTCAAAAGGAGTAAGGACTATGAAGCAGATTACTAAAATAAGTTAAAAGAGCATAGAGTATTTAGCCAAAGATTTAAAGGTGTTTTAAGACATTTCTTTCTATACACATGAAAGAATTAAATGTGAAGCGAGGAAACAATGCAAAGAGAATAATGCAAAGCAGAAACTAAAGTAAGCAAAACAGACAGTGATTAAATTGGTCATGCCATTGAAAGTACCAGATTTGGTCTTCCAAAAGACTATTAAAAAAAGCAAATGATGAAGATGGGACTCTTCAGTCTTGCAACAGAAGGGTTGAGATAAGTTTGGAGGAGAAATCATGGAAACAGACTTCACAGTTGTAATTACCTACCCCCCTCCTCCTCCACAGAAGCTCCAGGGACAAAGGGTGTTGAAGGACAGAGGAGGAAGCAATAATTTTGCCCATGTCCTTTCATGCATGATTTGGCTTCCTGGTGTGTTTCAGATTCTGAAGATTGTGTAGAGCTAAGAGGGTGCAGCAGTGCTTGTGTAATATTCCCCTCCCATGGGCACCGAGCTTCCATAACCTATTTGCACACAGACAGTTAAACCAGATCTTGAGCAGAGATGGATTTGTTTTCTCATCAAAGTATATTGGAAGAGGTTGTTGGGTTTGGATGGTTTCTTCTCTTTTTCTCTTCATCAAAGTTGATGCACACAGCTAAACATCTCATTTTCTTCTGTGTCCTTTTCTGTGTTCCTCGTTATAGGATGTCTTTAAAGCTATAAGCTCTGGCTAGTCTGTTTTGTATATGCTTTTCTGATTTATGACCTCCAGGTGAGTTTTCTCTAGGAAAGCAGTTTTTCAGAATTGTGCTTTGATGTGACCCGTTCAGGAGGCAAGGCAAATATTTTTAGGAAATAAAATACAGTAAAGCATGTTTGAAATTTTTGCTATCTCCCTTATGCAGCAATAATGACACACAGACATCTGAAGTTTTCTGCCTACTCAGCACTGTTTATTTTATTGGCCAGTCCATGCTCTTCAGAGCTTTATCTAGCTATCACTGCATTGAAAGGAAAGTTTAGATTTTCAGGCAGCCTCTTAACATCAGCTATGTTTCCTTTAAGACAGGCATGAGAGGACCCTGAGGCTTGTCATAAAATAGTGAGTGATGCCAAGCCTGACTTTAAACATGTAGCTGCTCTAACATGGGGAAATTTTATGCAAGTGGATCCTACTCCCAGTTTTCTTGGCAGACTTCTAATAGGTTCACTGTGCCCTGACCTATTTGTCTTTTCTTGTGTATAAGAGCATTACCTGTAGCAAACTTGCAGTCTCTACAAATCATTTGCTACATGTTCTTGGAAAGATATCAGATCCAGAAAGAAGTTTAATTAACCTTTGCAGTCAAGCTGATAAGGCACAAACTAATACTCAGCAGTAACACTTGATCAAATACAGACAGTTAAGTTTGATGAGGATATGGGCTGTCAATATGTCCTTTAAGCTTTTACTTCCCTCTATGTATGATTTTGGCGATTTCCTTTTACGATATCTTCCCTGATATGAAATTCTAGATAGATGCAAATTCCTGGGAGATCTGTAGTGTGCAGTTTAAATCTCTGCAGATTTCTACCCAAGGAATGAGAAAACACCTGATGCATTTCTCTGGCCTCATTTCACTGTTTGAATGATAATGCTTCTGGCATACATGTATGGGTAAATCTTCTTGGGAATCATTTTGGATAGAATCACAGAATAGTTAGGGTTGGAAGGGACCTTAAGTTCATCTATTTCCAACCCCCCTGCAATAAGCAGGGACACCTCACACTAAACCATGTCACCCAATGCTTCATCCAATCTAGCCTTGAACACTGCCAGGGATGGAGCACTCACAACCTCCCTGGCCAACCCATTCCAGCATCTCACTTTTTACTTGTTAGAAATACCACTTCTAACTTTGTATTAGGGATTATATGAATAGGTGTTTGAAAAGTCTGGCTAATTCCCATTGAAATGCAGGGCATAAGCTAGTGCTGTCACTTTTCAGGTTTGAGTCTAAAATAACAGGAATTCAGGGAGCCCAGGAATTAAAAACAAGGAATACTGGAAAAGACAGGCCAGGGCTGTAAGGGTCCCCACAAACTACCTTAACTTTTTAAGAAAACATCATGAAAGAAACTGGTGGTTATCTTCATTCAAAGCCTGTCACATTACCAAGGAGTCACTACTGCCTTCATCAGCTTCTTTTACAGCTTTATATTTCCCATATACCTCCACTGCTTTCATAATAAAACACATTTTCCAGCAGTGCCCATCTCAATCAACTCTAGTAGCTGCTGCTCATTTTGCACCACTTAGAACAGGATGCTGCTGCATCTAGTACATGTTTGAAAAGACCTGAATTGTCCCAAACTGTTGAGTAATTTTTACTATGTTAAGGATGTGTACATTGATTTATAAACACAGGACTTGAAATAATCTGTGTGTCAGAACCGGTCAGTCTTATTTTGGAAGTAGATGAGAACCTGGCTTCAAAGCACACCCTACTACAGCTGCCAAACAAGCTGTCTGTGCTGATGTTCATAGTTGCCTTGTTTCATCTTCTACTAACTACCATCCACACTGCTGCATTTACATCAGGTCCTGTATCCCATACTGAACCCATACAAACTACGTGTATTTCTTAAGTCATCATCAAGATTCCTGATGAAGGCCAAATGATGCCAAAGGGGCATCACCTTGCCATGAGCTCTCCATTCCTGTGAGGTACAGCTCTGCAGACCCTTGCTTCTCCTCCATGCATCTCTCTAACACATACAGAATGTGAGAGACGGTATGCTGACAGGTCAGAAGCCAGGGTCGAGGAATTGTGCAATTCCTGTCCATCGGCTTTCTGTATTAAGATCTGCATATGGGTAGACTCCAACCCTGCAGATATGACTGGAAAGTCAGCAGCAGCTGGGTCAGTCTGCTACGTGGAGGTGACCAGATCTTCCACCACGGTCAGTCTGCACTGCTGTTTGGGGTCAAGATAAAAACTTAGGGTTGAGATGAAAGGCAGATAGGCCCAAGGCCAACATTAAGGACAATGTAATTTTGCTCACAGCTACGGCTTTACAGACACAGAAGAATTATGCAAAATCGTGTAAGAACACATGTACACAGATTCTTTACTGAATGCATTCATTAGGTTACCCCACTATTTGCAGTGGATAAGCTTTAGGGAAAGCAGCAAGCTGTTGGCTTCCTCCAATAACATTTGCCCAAGTGGTAATCTCTACTTTTGACATAGCTGGCAAAAAAAAAAAAATGCTCATCTTTCACTTCCCTTAACCCTGCTAGTTTGTAATGCTAGATAGTTAGGACAAAAGTGAACTAGAATGAGAATGAAAAGCACTGGAGTAAACATACATGTACACACTCCCACTAATAACATTATTTTATATTAATTCAAGGCTTTTCATCCTCTATGGCTTCACAAGCTGTTTTAAGATACTGTGTGGATAGGGGATTTCCATTTATAGGCTATGTAGAGCACAGAGAAATACTGCAGAATAGAGGATAATAGTACTATGCTTGATTGAAAATATAAGGCAAGTTTTCTATCCAAAAAAATTCCCCCAAACTGCAATCAAGCCACCATGGGATTAGTATCTTCTTTCCTGAATTTACCTTTGATCATCAATATTTATCTGTATGATTGTTCTTTCAGCAAAACATCATCCTATATTTATATGCACGACAGATGGGAAACTATGGTCTAATGCTGGGATAAAAGGTGAATGGGACACCTACTGAATTGTTTATGCCACCCATTAAGTGACTCTGAGAGGTGCTATTCAACTACAAAATGGCTGAGGTTATATTATCAGACTGTATCCAGCAAAAGTAAGTACAGGAAAAGAAAAAAAAGGGATCACAGATATCATGCATACTTACTGGTACTGAAAACTAAAGAAACAATATATCAGAAAAATTTGCTAAATTCAGATATGCAATTGGTCTCTGAGGTTACTTTCCTGAAAGTGTAATTACTTCTCCTTTAGTAATGTTTTTATTAAAACTTCATGTCCTTCATGATACTGGGAAACTCATAAATATACTCACAAAAAAGAAGATACCCAAACCGAAACTTTTATGGGCTGATCATAACAATCAACATCTGAACATCTCTCAGGTGTTTGTTCTTATAGTTTCTTTAAAAACCTCGTGTTTTTAACAGTTATTATCATAGTGGTTCTGCTCTAAAACACAGTCAGGTCAATTGGAGCCTTTCCATTGATTTTATTGGCATTTTTATCAAGACCACCACATCTAAGATTTTGCTGTATTTTCCATTGAAACAAATCAGAAAGTATGTGATTTTGTATGTACATTACTGACTTTTCAAGGGATATGAGCCAATGGCTACTTCTGCCTTCCTTGACCAATTTTGGATAGTTTGAAAGTCAGGACTCCTGATATTTTTAACTATTCCTTTAGTAGAAAAAAACCAAAACCCAAACAAACAGACACACAAAAAACACCCATAAACAAAAAGCTATATGGCAACTTACTCTAGAGTTTGGAGTACTGTTCCAAATTGTATTACTGGTAAAGTATATATAGGAATGTAGAGATCATCTTCATGATATCAGGTATTACTATACTGTCTTTAGTTATTAGACCTTTGAGACCCCCTGAAGAAAAAAGAGCAATATGGTCCCAACTTCCTTCTAAAGACCTTTTCTTAATCTCTACTACTGGCATTCATTTTGACCAACACACAGTGCCATATAATCTCTATGGGTATTTACTTAGATCTTGCTGTTGGTTCACTGTTTTTACCTAGACAACAAATTCATGGAAACATTCACATATCATAATCTAATCACAGATGAGATACTGTAAACAAGCTTTACGTGACTGTAGAAGAGTAGCTTAACAGGTTTTGGTCCATGGTTTTGGTCCACTTTTGAATGCTTCTGATTTACAGTGACATCCCATCAGATTTCCATCCAGAAGGGCAATCTAATATTGATTTGGAAACTTTTTACAGCAACTGGTTCCTATTTTGCCACAGCAAATTCCTCCTTATAATTGTTTTACTTATTTCTTTATGGTCACATGCAGTAAGTAGTGTTTTGAAAAATTTGGCAAATACTCTATTGTTTGTGGGTTTTGTTTTGTTTGAATTTGGGGTTTTCTTTTGTGTGACTGTTTGTTTTTCTCAAATCAAAGTAACTTGTCAGTACCTTAACTGGATAAAACCTCCTTTTCAACTGTATTGAACTGTATTCTCTATAAACTTTCAGGTGCCTGCCTGTTGTTGGCCCAAGGGTGAGAAACAGCTTTACTTTCTTATGTTGGACATGCTCCAAAACCAGTTACATCTGATTTCAGTGAACTTATTGAACATTGCTCATTTGTTGACCACTCATCCACTTATTAATAAATGTCTTTAATATGCTACTGAACCAAAAGGAATTAGCAGGCATTTTGTCTACATCCCCACAGATTGACCTTCTTGCTGTGCATCAGAGAGATGAAAGGGGATTCAGACAGCCTTTTTTTTGTTGAATTTAATGAATGCTGCAGTATTGGTTATGTTAGTCAGTTTCAATGGATGTTTCTCAAAACCCAAGTGAAAATCAGGAAGCTGAAACAAGTTTAGGGAAGGCTGATGCCCCAGAGAAATTACTGACAGATTTGTTTGAGGAAATGGAAGTTTAAACTCCTTTGAAGATAATCTCGAAAGTATGATAAAGATTTAATGCAATTAGTCAAAGGTATAAGCAGATGTAAGTATGTTCACAAACACTGAGGAAGCTTGCGTCTACCTCTTGTGAAAACGTTTTTACTGTAGACTGTTAATCATCAAAAAAGAGAAATAAATTATCATCAGAACAAACTACATAATTGCACATAATTTATTTCCAGTTTGTTTATTTAACTGCTTTGTCAGCTAATTCCAGTTTCTTTTATAATATAAAAGCAGGACAAAAATGTAACAAGACTGTACAGTCTTTGATAAGGTCTACCAGTACTGTAGTCCTCACACAACCTCTTCCAGGAGCCCTGAGACCATAGCTTTCATGATAAAGTTCATCCAGCTTTCATCAGTACATGTTATGAACTATATTGTGTGAATAGTACTAGAACAGAGCCTGGTTTTGCCCAGACATTGCAAAGGGAGGCATAGACATCTGATACAAGCACTGCAGATATCCAACAGGGGATAAGATGAAGTATACCTTTTTCTTTTTGTCTAATTAATTACATTCTAGAAATAGTAGTTTACTGATATGTCTATTATAGTTGTTACAGATCTACTGGGAGGTGCTCCTTTATGTCATTAACCTTCATTCAATATTGCTAACGTAAAAATATGCAATCCAATGTAGTGAGGTTTGTTATGGTTACTAAAGATAAAGACCTACACATTCACCTGCCTTTCTTGAGACTTTAGCCTGGTGGTTTTGTTCCTCCACACATGGGTACAGTATCTGTTAGTACTAGTGAGTCAATGGGGTAAATACTACACCAATGGGAAAATTATCACTGTATGTGACTATCTTTAAGTATCATGCACAGTCAGAGAAGGAAGAGAAAAGGTTTATTTCCCATCTGCACTCCTAGTTCAATGGATCAACAGGTCTGAATCTGGCTGATCTGGTTTGTAACAGCACACAGTAATTTGTAAAGCCCCAGAATTAAATCACCAAGGAAGAGTTTTTGACGAATATCCAAAAGTCTGTAATGCACATATAACTTCATCACATAGAAGCTGAAGCATGGATTACACTGATGATGGGGTGCAGAACAAATGTTCAGAATTTTCTTGGAAAATACGAAATATATTACCCCAATAAAAAGTAAATATTATAGACACAATAAAGATAAAAATTCAGTATCAGCTAGAGGGTTAGACAGTGAGGAGGGACTGCCTGAGTGAACTGCACTATGATCTCTGCAAAATTCATTATTCATAAATCATAACCTTTTTTATAAAACATCAGTTCATCTGACTCATGAGCAAGTTCAGCTCTCTGGCGCATGCTTTGCAAACTATATGGGTGTCTCTCTTCCAGATTTTCCTTGTTTCTAGACAGCATCTTGACTGGAGCAAAATACATCTGCAATGCAGCATTTCCCTTCCAGCAGCCCTTTCAGTCTTATGTGACACAAACAAAACAGGCCCACCGCTTCTTCCAGCCCATCCTCAACACAGAATCCCAGAATAGTTAGGGTTGGAAAGGAACTTAAGATCATTCAGTTCCAACCCCCCTGCAATAAGCAGGGACACCTCACACTAAACCATGTCACCCAAGGCTTCGTCTAACCTGGCCTTGAATACTGCCAGGGATGGAGCACTCACAACCTCCCTGGGCAACCCATTCCAGTGCCTCGCAACCCTAACAGTAAAGAATTTCTTCCTTATATCCAGTCTAAACCTCTCCTGTTTAAGTTTTAACCCGTTACCCCTTGTTCAGTTCCTCATTCTCTTCCATAATGTAGAAGGAACAGCACCTTCCACATGGAGCTGTAAGATGATACCACTTCGTATTCTGCCATCTGGGACTGTTTCAATAGCAAATCAATTAGAAGTATTTAGGTTGTTTAAACCCCCACAATGTTACAAGCATATCCTGCCAATGCTTCATATTTCTTTAGAATACAGTAGTAGAAAGTAACCCTATGTATCCCATACCAGTTTTACAGCAAAAACGTGCAGCAGCTTTCCAGATGCTGAAGTTGCTCTTGCTGAATGAGCCCTTTTAAATCCAAATGGGATATAAACCCATAAGACCTTGACTAGATCTTACATTCCTTCCATGAGCAATTGCCTCACCATATTAGAACTGTCTGAGGAACGTGCTGCAACTGGTGTTTTAAGGACTGTTAATGGCCAGCTCTAGGACAGAAGGGGCAGGAAAATTGTTTTTAAAGTATATAATCATTACCTTGATTTGGGATTTTGAATGAGAAGAATTGTAACAGTTCACAAGGATTAAGCTCTGCACAGGTACTGCACCTATTGATTAAGGACATATTTATTGTTGGGGTGTTAAATTACAGTTAATAGAAAGAAAGGAATGAATTTTTCTACTTAATGCATAACAGTCTTTCTGCTAAGACATAAATAAATCCTTGTGCAGTTGCCAAGTGACTTTCATTGTTTTTCCTGTATCTGTGAAAACATTTTGAATATTACAAGTGGCCACTTGGCTGATGTTAAAATTGCATGTCACTGAAAACTGGTGGTCACTGCTGGAAAAACAATAAAGTTTTGTTTGGACTTCCATCCAGCAATAAATAAAACAAAACCTGACCACATAGACAGCATGGGTCTATTTCTTGATGATCCAAGTCTAAAAACGATATCAAGAAAGGAGGTCTGCAGGGAAAGGATCAGAATATAGACTAATTGAATGTGAATGTACCAGGTACTTTATACAATAACTTACGATAATATTGTCCACAGCTTTACTGCTTCACTGTGTCTACTTTTCAGCAAATACAATTTAACTCTGAGTTAAGTTGGCCTTCAGCCATCACCAGAACACAAATAGTTCAAGTTGGTATCTCTCTACTCTATATATCTAGTTACAGATTTAATACCTCCAAATACTGCAAAAAGGCCCAATTCACCATCAGTCTGGTGACTGCAACATAATTATTAATGCTGATAAAGAAGAAGGGAAAATTTTTTACTAGACTGATCAAAATAAAAAAAACCAAAAACACAGCCAAAAAAAAAAAAAAAA
>NDXB01020216.1:43172-55267 GCA_002631895.1 Agapornis roseicollis | reverse complement strand
CACATTAATATAGAATTTTTAATATTTTTTTTTTTTTTTTTTTTTTTTTTTTTTTTTGTTTCTGGGTTATGGGGTATATTTTTCAGGAGAAAACCTAATTTATATTTCTCCTTTCTCCCTATATTTACCTTAAACCTCACCCCCCTGCTGTTCCTTGGGGAATGCTCTTTCTGCCCATCTAGACATAGTAAAGCAGAATTTTAACATGCTTTTCAGTCTGTCAGCAGTGCCTTGTGGGCACATCTGGTCACAATGGTAGATGGCAGACCTTCTCTTTAGTCGATACAATTTCCAAGATTCATATAATATGTAATAGAGACTATGCATATCTTCATCTTACAGCCATGGCAGGAACTTACCTTAAGAATCACACAAACAAAACTAGAACCAGGAAAGAAGTTGCACTTCCCTGTTACATAGTTTCTCCATCAGCAGTAAACCCTCACAAAATTTCTTAGTGGGGAGATAAACTTTGACATGAAGCATATCACCATGAAACATTAAAATTTAGAGACTTAATAGACCAGATCATCCACTAGATAAACTCAAGGTAAGCCTAGGGAAACTGCAGCTGCAATTGCTGATAACAATTGCAGATAAAGCCTATTTAGGTGCTATGTTCAGAGCATGCCCATATTTTCTTACTTTTTTTTTGACAGAAATGAGGTAGAGAAGACACATAAGCCAGGAAGGATCTCCAGGATTCTCATGTACCGTATAATTTTGTTTCATTGTGTCAGAAAAAACAGTCAAAGGACAAACTGGATAAGAGTTGTAGAGTAGCATCCACCTAGGCATGCTGGAGATTGACTCCTGGTTTACATATCTTTATGTTTCTTGCATTTATTTCTTTCTTGTGATTTTTGCAGTCTTTGTCTGTTGAACTTGTTTTCTGTTTGGTAACGTGCAAGATATGTTGCCTCCTTAGCTACACATAGATAAAAGAAAAACTTGAGAGGAATAGTATAAGTAAGGTTATTGTTTAGTGAGTCAGAATTGCATGAAATACAGGCGCATGGAGGCATCAGCTATGTTTAAGTCAGTAAGGAAAATACAATCTCAGGCTTTATTACACTAAGAAGAAAAGTAGTATACTAATCACCTCCCTCCTATCAGAAACAGACACACATTATTTTATATCAAAATGAAGCCCATTTCACTATTGCAGTTTCTATTTTTTTGGAAAATCAGACTTCTGACTCTGTTTGCCCTTCTCAATCCCCTTTTCTGGAAAAAATCTTTCTCACAAAGACCATAGTTTACAAACAAAACAAAACACAACACAACAAAACAAAACAAACGAACCCAAGCCACAATATAAGGAAGAGGGAAGGAATCACAATCAGTTCTAAGTCCAGCTCTTGCAGGTTGCTCTTCCAGTGAAAGCAATGCCAAGCGTGCATGCAGAGGGCCTCACTATGAAACAGCAAACTTCAGAATTTTGAAGCTGCTCTGGGAAGAGAAACCGTTTGCTACAGGTTCTGGCCTCTTCTTCCAACTTAGATCAGTTTTGAAACAGCTTTCTTAATATTTTAAGTTGCCTCTGAATTTGTCCCATCTGTGCTTAGTTACCTGGTCTCCAGCATGCTTTGCTCCTTACTTCTCCCAAGGCAGAAACACCAACTCTTCTTCATTCCCCGTTTGCTCCTTCCCACCTTCTAATGCCACAGGTTGTCAGACCATACTCTCTACTACTGTGCTAGCACTCTGCTTTAAAAAGAAAATCAGGACACTAGACCTGGAAATGTCTCCTGGATTTTTACATCTTTAATAAGTTAACTGGAGGCTGAGAAGCAAACTGAAGGAAGTTGGAGCTGAACACACTGAAGTTGTGGAGTTAAAATATCCCTTCCCAGGCAAAAGACGTATTATTTAACGTATTGTATTTTTCAGGCTTTGTTGTTGTAACTGAAACACAACTAGAGACTTCCTTCTCAGCAGCTGAAGGACTAACTGAGGAGGCACCAGGAAATGAGTCTGAATGCCTATGTCACACAAAATCTACAGTAAAATCTACACTGCTGGTAATACAACCCAACATACACCACCACCTCCCCTGCCTGCCCTAGGAACATGACAAAGACCAGTAACTCTTGTGGTGTAATACAGTATGTCACATTACTTGACAAATTCACTAGAAGGACTGAAGCTCACGTATCACTTTGATAAATTATTTATGAACAGATTTTATTTCACCTTTGCATGTGCATTAAGAAGAGGAAAGGAAAAAATGTGGATGTCATACCAGGAACACACAAATGAAAATACTGTTGCATGGATACCTAAAATTCCCCCAGCCTGCTTTTCCAGGAGCTATACGTGCATTTGAGAAGGTGTGTCTGGTTTTCCACCTGATACACTCTCCATCAAACATTTGACTAAAGAAATAGTACCTCTTTAACTACAGGCTTTCAAACATGATTTCCAGAGTGTAGAGTCATTTCCTGTGCACTATGGGGGTGACAGAGCAGTCCCTGCTTCCTGAAATGCTGGTCAATATGACTTAACTTTCAGGCAGCAAAATATGAAAAGGGGGATATTCTTGTACAAGGCTAGAGACTAGCAGAAAGTCACCTATGGGACTGGGCTTTGAGCATGTGACAAAGCCAAAATACTGTCCAGAAGATGTCTATGGCTAACATCAGCAATGAAGGGAGACTTCATTTTGCAGGGAGACAAAAACCTTTGTGTACAGCACTGTTTTGTGCAGGTTTTTGTCTGTGTGAATATCATCACAGATATGTTAATGACTTCACCCAGCAAAAGCTGCCTGGAAGATCAGAAGAGGCTGCAGAACCTGTATGCTGTTCCCACACTTCCCCCTCTACCAGAAGTATCAAAACTTGTCCAAGACCAAGCTTACCTCCAAAGATTCCAAGTCCATGAGAAGACACTTCAGACCAGGTTTCCAATGTACTTTTCTGGGAGGAAGAGCAGCTGTGGAGAGTTCCCTGTCTCGACACACATCTGTAAGAGAAAGTGGTGCTCACTCTCCCACAGACTGGCCTGAGGGAGCATACTCACATCTGAATTGAGTCTATATTGGTCTTCTTACTGCAGTTTGCAACCTCATGGTAGTGAACTGGGTTTGGCTACTCAATTTTTTACTTGGAAGGACATGGTTGTGATTTTGTGCAAATTACTGCTTACTTGCTGTACAGAGAATCTGCTATGGTGTTTGTGAGAGATTCACTTTTCAACACATGGCTTAAGAAACAAAAAAGCTGAGAAGGAGCAGGGCAGATGCCACTATTCAGCTATCAAGAACACTCTGAATTTGACTGTATTTGGGTGTAAACTGTTTTCTGAATAAGGTACATAATGTAAAACAAATAGAAACAAAAGAGAATACCCCACTTCGGAAATGGAGTGGTAAGACACTATCTAAGGATGAAAGAAAAGATTTCAGGAGCATTTCTTTCCATAGCTATAGTGATGGGTGACGGTAGAAAACAAGACAATAAGATGGCAGACTTATTTCTGACAGTGGTAATTTCTAATGCACAGTGTGGGTTGTAACCCTGCTCATGAATGCAGGTGGAGGAAGCTGATTCTGAAACTCTTTTGTTTTGTTTTGGTTTTTTTTTTTTTTTGGTGAGATTCCTTAAGTTTTGTAGCTCTCAAAATAACCTCCTACATATGCTGGTTTTAACGTTGTGACCCAAAGAGAAAACTACAGAAGAACTGACTGAATACTCCAGAAAGAGTTTTGAAATTAAGAGTTAAGAATTAACAATGGTTTACCAAACAAAAGAAAAAATTGAAGTTCAGACTGAATTTATAAAGGAGGAATAGCAGTTCAATAAAAATAGCAGGAACAAAGACCTGAAAGCAGTAAGATGAGTCACAGACAAGCAAGAACGTTATCCTGGTGTGCACAGATAGAACAACAAGGCACAAGGGCTTCAGACAACGAGGACACTCTCAGTCTCAGAGAGAAGGAAGAGTGGGGAAGAAAGGGCAGGAGATCTGACTCATGACTGGAAAGTTCACGATTGCATAGGAAAGTACATCTTTTTTTTTACAGCTAAAGGTCATTCATTTTTCTCAGAACAGTAGTACACAATGAGGGACAACCACAGTGGATTAATTTATTTCCAGGGCAAAACCTCATGAATTCCACAAGCATCAAACCTAATAAAGTCTGGTTTCCTAGAGGGTTCTGTCTTCTTGGTCCACTGAAATTTAGTTACACTAAATAGAATTTTAATTGAACTACACTAACATCATTCATCCAAGCTAAGAATGTTAGGAATATGCCAGCTTTCAGTCAGTATTTGCATTAACAGACAACACAAAATCCACCTCTCAGGGCAGAGATTTAAAGTTTCGGGCAATTAGGTCTCGTTTCCAACATGTAAGTATTTTGAATTGAAGCTCTTATGTTGATTCCCTGTGCAATAAGGGGCAAATTAATACTGAAGCTTCTGCAGTGAAAGGTCTTGAAGTTTCTTTTACTTGGCTAACTAATTTCTCTAGCTTTACAGAAACTCAAGATATCTAGCTATCTGCAAAATGTGACTGCAACTGGGTGAAGGCCCAGAAAATGTGCTTGAGAACAGACAGATGTTTACACCAGGGAACACATTATTATTGTATAAAACATATTGCAAAAGAGGTTGCTATTTATAAAAGGGATCTTTTCTACTATCTCCTGATGGTTAAGGTTGGAGTGATTTGACTGACCAGGAATATTTCTTTTCTCTGACCTTGGCAAGTGCCCTTAGTAATGCAGATCACATGTCTGTGAGTACTCTCTACTGCTTCTGGAAAACACTGTTTCTTGCAGGCAGTGATTGGCTTGTGTCTGGCAAGGCCAGAAAACACAATCAATTTTTGGATGCTCACAGGGTCAAACATTTGCATAGCTGACATATTACTCCAGAGGGGGCAAAAAAACCCAACTAAAAGCATTTTCAGCAGAAACAAAACTACAGGACAAGAATGGAGTGTGTATAACGTCTAAAGATCTCTGGAAGTTCTGGATCCCACCCTGTAGTTTTGATTAAGCATCTCCTTACTACTTAATTTCAGAGCTGATAACTATTATTTCAATTTGCTACGGTTTCTGTTTGCTGCTTTCACTATAAATGTATGCCATCCCTTATTTGCTTGATAAGAAAATCTTATCCTGACTCTTCCCAAATATTTACTTCTTGCAAAATAGAAGCTCTTTGTCTTTGCAATATTCCTGGTTCAGTTTATACTGAACTCTCGGATCAGTTTATCACCCACAACTGACACCAAGTGAAAGGTATGTAACGAATGGATCATTTAACTTACTGTGCCACCACCCCCTCTGGAAATTTTGCCCAGGACAAATCAGATAGTACATCTACCAACAAGGGCTAATGATGGCTTTTCAATACACTATTAAGAAGTTTGGGATCCATGCAGACCTGTGGTACACCTGAAGGATTTCTCACCACCACCAGACTATAAATTTACCAGTGCGATCATGCTAATTGGGGAAGTTTTCCTCTTCTTTACAGATTTGCCAGTACATTCCTTTGTGCCTTTGCTTGTATATATATGTGTATATATTTACTTGTATCTATTAGATATGATATGGTATGATGTGATACAATTAGTATAATCTCAGAGATGCCTGGTCGTAACTTCACCAGACTGTCTCCTTGCCATATGTCCTTGCATCCTGGTACAATTCTGGGTGGGGACTATCATTATGGTACTTGTGCCTTAGGTCTCATATGGATGTCCTGAGTTTGAATACAGCTTCTGTTGTGTTGCTACCTAGTGGTAGGTGGTACTCTCATCCAAAGGGGCAATGTGAGCTACCTCATTAGCTTTCAACTGCTTTTGCCCACTGTCCCAGAATGCTTTACTTTACATTGCCCCACCTCTCCATGGACTGCCAGTAAAATTTATGTCTTACCAACCTCCTGGGCTGTATTGGGCAGAATTTTGCCAGCTGGTCAGGAGGAGGGGGGATCTTTCCCCTCTACTCAGGACTGGTGAGGCACATCCAGAGTGCTGTGTGCAATTTTGGGCTCCCTATAAGAGAGTTACGGAGTTGTTGGTGCAAGCACAGCAAACAGCCACAGACATGATTAAGTGACTGAAGCATCTATCATGTGAGGAGAGGCTGAGACAGCTGGGATTGGTTAGCCTGGAGAAAAGAAGGCTCATGAGGCTCCTTAGCCTGTGTATAAATATCTGATGGTTTCTTTTCTTGCTGTTTTTCATGTTCCAGGAAGTTTCTAAACTGCTTATTGTAAAGTATGGCCAAGATATCTCAGAGGAACAGGTATATCTTACACATGCCATGTTTTCACAATATTCTGTAAGCATCTCTTGTGATTCACACAGTTATTCACACGTTTTAAGTTCTTATCTTTTCAGTAGACTATTTGTTAGACCATAACATCCACACTGGCAAGCAGCTATTTTGATCCCACCCCTGTCTGATCTACCTAGATTGTGGTTTCTATCTGACATCATGCTCTTTCAACATTTCACAAGCTTTTCTAGGCGCTCTCTTCTTTCAAAGCCTGCTGGCACTATCAGCTTTTCCACATTCAGGTTCTCACATAAATTACTCCAAAGATGGATGTAAAATCGCGTATTGACCAAACATTTCACTGAGGCATGACTGATATATGAACAGAGAATATTTAAAGATTATTGTATAGTTGTGTATATTATTGTATATATATAACTGCTACTTGTCTGCTAGCAACTGCTTTTCTGATCAGCTGAGTCAGCTAAGGCGGGTTTTGTGCAAGAAATGATGATTCGAGTGTCAGATGTCTGCAGGTACCTATTCCACCTAAGCACTGCTTGGGCAGTGTGACATATCCTTCGGGAGACCTGAAAATATGAAAGGGACCAGGAGTAAAAAATGGGTCTCTGTTTTAGAAAGAGGACATGACCTAATCCATACTCAATCTGAGAATGGACACAAGACTTTGATTGAAATAAGGAGGTTCTGGGAGGACTGAATTTTGATCCAACAGTCTTTGCCTAAGAGAGTGGATGTTGTTTAGTAGCTTCTAAAATAGCTGTGAAAGGTTGCTATCAAAGGAAACACTCTCTGAACTGGGTCTAGGCTCATGAAGTAAAACTAGTCATCCTAACAGTGAAAGCCAGCTCAATGACAGAAAAGTTTTAAACAAATGGGCTTGAATCTTAAACAAAAACCCTAATAACAACAATTCAAAAAAAGGAGCACAGTGCTTTCTGGTTTGCCTCCACGTTGTTAGGTATGTTGTTATCCCAAGCCCCTGTGGTCCACCAACAGCTTCCAGAACGACCTGCAGCTCCCGATTACACCACTGGTTACTAAGTGCTGGTTACCAAGGAGCAAAACCTTTCTGCAATCTACATCAGTATTATCAGAAGTTTTTCTTGTTTAAACTGAAACAGAAAAAAAGGCCATGTTAATAAAAGTTCAACACTGATCCTAAGATTACACATCCAAAGGGGAGCAACAAAAGGAGAACCAAACTGAAGCAAAGCACATGGCATTTTCACCCTAGGTGTTTCCACCCTTGGAAAAGGGAACTTAAGCTGCAATAGTATGTCTTACAGTATGTATCATATTTTCCATTACTTCGTGATAGTGACGTACGAAACACATTCACAGAGGGAAGGGTTTGGCCATGTTGTGGGAATAATGAATGTATTTTATGATCTACATAAACAAGGAAAACCTTGCTTCCAGTTCTGGATTTGAGATTTTCTTCTCAAATTTGATATAAACGGCTGACATTTATGGCCAGAGAATTTATAAGTCAGCATGTATGTGTGTGATGTTAAAACTCAGTTTTCTGCATTACTTCTTTCTTTTTTAATTTCCCTTTTTTGACTTCTAAAGATGGCAAAATTACAAAAGCCCTAAAAGGACAATCAAATGCAAAATGAAACTTGTGATACTAAGTCTTTAGAAAATGGATCCCTACCGTTGGGCAGATGGGCCCCACCTTGTAGCAAATTGAACAAATAGAGAATAATTTATCTTTACATGCAGTAAGCATCATACAAAAGTTTGCCAAAGGCTGGATAATTCCATAAAGCTGCTCAACAAACCAGAAGTGATTAGAAATGAAAGGTCTGACAACACCACCCTGAGTACTCAGCTCTTAATCAGGTTATCACAGAGCAGGGCTTTTCTTAATTGATACAGCCTTTTATCAAATGAGGGTGTTACCTCATTGGTGAGGTCATAAAATATGAGTCACACAGAGTCAATAGGATATCTATCACAAAGGCAATGCAATGCATTATAGAGTCTAAAGATATAGGTATTGTAAGTGCTGTTTACTTAAAAGCAATGAGTGAGTTCTTAGAGGTGAGCACCTCTTTAACCTTCAAAAAATGCTGTTTTAACCTCATTTTAAGCTATGGCTACTGTTCAGAGTATTCTGGGAAATATGATCTGCTATTGTCGCCCTGCCAATGCTGTGTGACATTTTGAACTCAGTGTCTAATTTCTGATAAACAACTGTAGTTCCACTGATTTTCAATTGCTACATACCTGTGATTTTGATTTAGCTAAGCTGAATGCATTCTCTGAACACTGAACTTTGTGTGGTTAAACTGGCCACCAACTTTCTCACATTAGATAAAGAAAAATGAACATTGTGAATGAAGTTCTTCACTGTTTGACCAAAATTTTATCTTCAGAACTGATGCAAATCAACACTGGACTTCCTGTCTTCCAGATCTGTCTGTGGTGACTTCTGGTTTCGTACCTGAATGCTTGTATGACTTTTGGCAAGTTCTGGTTTTCTACAACTCTTAGGTACCTAACTCTTTGATGTTGTACTCCTGCATGACAACAAGTGCCTTAGAATTTTCTTAGCTTTTTTCTTTCAAGTGTGATGTTTTGTCTTATGCCAGAAATGGTATTAAACATTATGTCCAATGGATAAATAATTTTGTTATTTTAAAAAGGAGCAACAGCAGCAGGAAATACTTCCAGGCAGCAATGCAACAAGAATGACCAGAAGAACAGAAAGTATCAGCTGACACAGGAAATTAGTAAACCTTAAAGTTTAAAGCAATTATGTTCATTATAAACTTGCAGAAAAAAACCTCAAAAACCTCCCAGTGTCCCCTACAAAATGAAGCTTCAAGTAAGGTGAAAAACTGCAAAAAACCATCCCCCACACTACTAAAGCCAACAGGCTGCAAAGAAAGCATTCACAATTAATAAAGGTGCCTCTGATCCGTAATTGTATTATCAGAGAATTCTTGATGAAAAGACAGGGGCAAACAACCCATTCAATCTCCCTTTCACCTCCTCATTCCACAGGCTTGAATTCTCAGGTATTCTGAGCCATTTAAAGGACCACAAGACTTTTCCATTGCCACTATATTCAGGCAGCTGAATCCTACTTATGTGGCCTAAGATTTGTTCTCATTCTGAAGTAATAGTGCCTTACCAATGTATGAATTATTTGTCTTGAGTGATAAAAGGTTCCATTTTCAGCCCTATTTGGAAAAGAGAGAAGGCACAAGCATATACAAAAATATAAAAGAAAAACATGATGTGATGCATTGTCTGTAACCATAAAAATGGTGCATAATCTATTCAAGCTCAATCTCCTCTGACCCACTGTCAACAGAACCCATGGAAAATCCCAGCTCCTGTTTTCAAGCCTAAATTTTCAAGCCAGTTACTGATAGTCACAGGTACAGAGTAATCAAACAGACACATCAAGAGATAATTTCCTTTAGCTTGTTTTTCAAAGATTAAAAGGCAGCATTCCTGAAGAACGAGAGAGGCAGTATGTTTTTATAGATGTATAACTTTATTTTTCATTAGCTTGTTATTTTTCCCTTATTCATGTTTATTCTCTTTCTTATGGAAAAAGAACTCCTAAAGTCCGTATAACCATTCTGTGACAATACCTTCTTATGTGATAACAAAGCAATGTACTTGCTCTTAGAACAGTAAGAACGTACTGTATCATCAGAAAAACCTGTCACATAGAACAAAGACAAGATTCCCATCTTTATGTGAAATGTAATGGTTTCTTCAAGAACAATCCAAGCAATTTTCTACCAAAATAGGCAGTTCCAGCTTTCAGAAACCTATCTGCATTTCAGTGAGGTCTTTTATCCTATGTTTGCATATATCATCTTGGGTAAATTGGGTGCTGGATCTGACTATGAACTCTTTTCATCACTAAAATAAATCCTGAAATTCGTTGCCAGGCATGAACATTTCAGGTACCTCAAGCTTGAAATTAACATGAAGTATTAAAATGAATATTGTCATTAAAGAAATAATTTTCTCATGTTATCTGGTCAGCTTGTATGTAAGTTAAGCTGAAGCTAAGACACTAAAGAAGGAACAGTAAATGACTGGGAATGAGAACTGCTTACTTGAAAACTGCTGTGTTATTGAGTTGGCATGTTTTACCACATTTGCAGCCACTGGAAAAAAATACAGGTATATTCACTGTAAAGCAAATTGGATCTTACAAAATATCTCCCCATTTGTTACCTCACGTCTCCTGCACTTCATAATGAAAACTACCAAACCTTTTTTGAGTAAAATATTGTATGTTTCCAACAACGATTCAGAGCAACAAGCTGTTGTAAGAATCTATAGGACCCCATTTTCACATCACTTCAAATATTTGCTCATACTTTGGCCAAAAAGAAATGGGCATTTCTAGGCAGAGAGATACTGCAATAAACAGGACCATGTTTGGTGGTTCAGTGTGTTTATCACCTGGCTGAAATCCACCCATGGATTCGAAAAGCCCTTACTTGCTGTTCAGGCTAAAGACCGTCTGCAAGCCAACTAAGGTTGGCAGGTGGGCAGTCTGCCAAAAAATTCAACGCAGCACAGAAAAGAAAAAAAAATGTTCAAAATATATATTGGCAAGTCTAATTATTCCACATCTCTGGTGCCGGGATCCCGGGAAGTCAGATGTCAGTTCTTTCCTTACGAGAAATCCGAGTTTCTACATCCTCAATCTGGTTTCAATTCCTTGCTCACATTGTGTGTATGCCAGTTTACTTCCAGGCTCTTCTTGGAAATACGATAACTCCACCTAGGCTGAAACCTGGATTTGAGGGATACCTCCACTTGGGAACTTCCTTCTCAAGGCAGAATGGAGAAGCCCATGTTAGGACCAACTCCCTCTGACTTACAAGGTCCTTTAGCATTTAGTCCTGACCCAACCAGGTCGTAAGTCATCAAATTTCCTAGTCCCAAGACCCAAGGGTCCCCTAGACCCAAGGTTCATAACTCAAGTGTTTGACATCATGCTATAAGATGCTCCCCTTCCTTCTTGTTGATTTGTGCACTTTAGACTGAAAAAGGCCCACACCAAACACAGAATACCTATATTTTAGTGATACAGAAGCCCTACATAGCACTGAATGGAAATCTATGTCAAGAGCTTTGCAACATGAGTGTGGCCAGTCTGCTCCAGAGGAAACTAGGCTTGGCAGTCAGAGATTGTCTGGATGATATCTTTAGTTTTGAAGGCATAGTATGGTGTTTATGTCTACAAACTAACTTCACTCTCCTCTGTAATAATTACACAGCTAAAACTTGGCATCTCACATTAGCTTTTCATTTTCTAAGCCAAATACTTGACTTTTTTATATATTACTCTCTACAGTTTTAAATATACACACACACACATGCACATACAAGCTTAAAAAAAATGGATGTCTAAAATTGGTTTACACTGAAGCCCAACACACTTTCATTCTTCAAGAATACTTAGAAAATATTATTCTGAATGTTTTAAATGGTCAGATTTTTGTTTCCTCCTTTGATTTCCTTCCCTTCCTTTCCACATCTCCAAGCCTTTCTTCTCTTCAGGACAAATACAATAATAATATGACAGGTTCTTTTACTTTCATATTTTCTCTTGTACTTTTGGGTTTATGCCCCGTTACATTTTTGCTCAGTGTTGGCATAGTGGAGTTTCATGTGGCACAGGAGTTTCACTTTCTTTTTGAAAGTTCTGATAAGTGGCAAATAGAAAAATCAATAAAGGAACAACCCTAAATGTAAGTAATTTTAGATTAATTGATGGAAAAGGGTTTAAAAACTTTTTATAATGGAATTAAAGTAACTGCTTTTTTTTTTTTTTTTTTTTTAA
>NDXB01020216.1:18763-43115 GCA_002631895.1 Agapornis roseicollis | reverse complement strand
ATATTTTAAAAAAAAAAAAAAAAAATTTTTTTTTTTTTTTTTTTTTTTTAAACTGAAGCTAGCTGTTTTCAGTCAAGAACAGCCCATACTACTTTTTCTTTTCCCTCTGTGGGACTGCTGCGTTTGCTTATCATTCAGATCCGCAATATTGGCAGCTGGGGAGGTCAGATCCCAGATACAGGACATCTTCAGTCTGCCCACCAGTTGTGGCAGCTCACATTTGGTGTCATGTGGCTACCCATGTACATGATGAGAACAGATGCCAGTACTACCATATATGCCTTTAACCAGGCTGTATAGCTCACCATTTGTTTGTACAGGAGGAAGCATTAGGTGGTGTGGGCAGCACTTACTTCCTGCACAGCTGCAACTCGTCTCTTCAAGGTAGTAGTGCCAAATAACAACTGTGAACATGGACTGTGCCAACAGGATGCAAGTGACCCACATTTGTTTTTTCAGGGATCTGATGTATAGTCAGTGTTACCATAAAGGAATATGGCTTGCCACTGGTTATGGATGCAGACAAGCTGACTGACTGTCTACATAGGCTCTGAGTGCTGACACCAGCCATGCAGAATTGCATTTTGTAGTCTCCCAAAAGATTTCCACCTTCCTGTTACTCCTGACTGAGGGGGACTTCTTGTTGGTGGGCAAACCCAAGGGTATTGACATCAAGATTCTTACTGACTGCTTGGATAGAGTTCTTAAAGGAATCATGAAGATGAGGCCTTTGCTACTTTGGCATAAATAAGAAGGAGTCCTATTATTGACTTTCCCAAGGCCTCTGCCTCTTAAACTCAAGTCAATACTTTAAGGAGATGGTTTTATACAGTGGTTAAAAAAAACCCAAAGATGTCTGGGTATTCTTTTTGTGGCCACAGATGTCTATTTCCTGTATTACATTTTACATGTTGTCAGGTACACAAACTCTTAAACACTGGACTGGAAGGTTGATTTGAAGTACAAGGAAAACATCTAGAAAACATTAACTATTCTGCCTGAAGTCTGGTGGGCTCATCACCTTCTCTTAACTATACCATTTGATCCTGTGAAAGGTAATGATTTCTCTAAGCAGGTATTTTCTTCGATGTGGCTGAGTGCAGACTGTTATTGCTGATACTCCCCCCTTGCTACCAGGAAGAGGCTGAATGGACACAAAAAATGTAGCCTGACTTGCATTCCTCTTTCACTGTATCAGACTATGCTGCAAGAGACAGACAGTGTGGGTAATAAAACCATGTAAGTAGCTATAAGAAGTGAAGGAGAGGTGGGGTAGAGGGAAGAAAATACAGGGTGGTTTTTTTATTAGTCCATCTAGCGAGTGGCATCAGATAAATATAATCACTGACACAGAGATTTGTTGAGTTGGAACATCACCCAGACTTAGGTTTTGACAGCAGTACAGGAAGAAGTCAGATTGTCTGACTCAGTAAATTTGAACAGATTGCTATTTCTCTGGTTATTAACTGGCATCTGAGAGCTGCTAAATCAGTAAATTGTTAGCATATCTGGAACTCAGCAAGCTTGACTCGCTCATCCAGTTGCTGTTGCACGTGCTTTTGCATCAACTTTAGCAAGGAAGAAGATCTGAACCAGGAACTCCTATAAACAATTTTTCTTTAAAATCAGATTAGCAAGTCAGAAATGCCAAGTGATAAGAGAAGACTTTCCTTCGCAGACTTCCTTCAGCAGTCCTCAGTCAATGGCATCAGGAGGACACAAGCCTTCATATTCACCTACACAGGTAGAAAAATTGATTCACTATCATCACAAAAGGCATAATTTTAGCTTCACTTCAGCAAGCTATGGAACATAATTAGGGATGTATTAAAATCAGGCATATCTTCCCTATTTAAAAAAAAAGAAAAGAAAAAGGTATAACATGCTTGGAGGAAATACTCGCTCCAAATCTGGATGGAAAAAAAATGGTAAAAATATGTGGGAAAGAGAATCAACCTTCAAAGTTTTTTCTTACTGATTTTGACATTAAGGTTCTTTGCAGGCAAATGTGAGCCTTCCAAGAAAGCAGATGGGAAGCTGCTTCTTTTGCCTTGGGGTGAGAAAGTGAAAGAAGAGGAGAGTTGTTTCATTTTTGAAGTAGACTGGTTGCTAGAAAGATCTTTCTAACAAAATTATCCTGAAATCTAACATAATGCTCCTGACTAGTTCTTCTAGTGGCAGCCCTTATATTGTTAGGAATCTAGCAACTTAAGAGATGCTCAGCAGGAGACTCAGAGAATCCTGTGCTTTGAGGGGTGGTATGCTTTACACTGGCATCACACCTACAAAATGTACCTTTAGAAGAGCCAGACAGATACACTGAAGCCTATGGCTCCCCATCAAGCAGGCATACAAGATGTACTGAGGAAGGAGTATTTGGTGAACACGTGGAATGGCAGTATCCCTTCTAAAATTAAAAGTTTATCTTTTTCTCTGTTCATCTATGATGATACTAGCCCATCTCAGACTCAACATCCTTTGTCGGGGGCTGGAACTTCGGGATTAAAAGACAGAATGAAAGAAAACAAGAGGATAGTATAAGCAATTTAGGAACCTGCAAGTATCCAAACTTTTCCCTACTAAAGGAAGTGCTATCCAACCTAAGAATTTTCATCATTATGCCTGCTTTTTTCATCTTTCCCCACAAAATTTACTTTTACAAATATCTTCAAACCGCCATTACAAAAACAATACTGCTGCATTTTGAAACTTCTCTATATAGCAAAAATGTGGAAATAGTAATTTCAAAATGTAGGCTATTTCTACTATACACAGCACATCGAATCCTTTATCATCTATAAAACTGGATGGGTTATTTTACAAAAGCAGTTTACAGAAGGGATTCCATATGTATTCTGGTTTACATTGATTTAACAAAACTTCTCACACCTAGTCCGTAGTATCCTGCCCAAAATGGAATCAGAAATTACACAGAAGAGCTGAAGAAGAAGAAGAGTGTGTCTCTTAAAATCAGCACTTAGTTTCTTGGTACTTCTCTACTAACATTGGAGAGAAACACCCTCATGAGGTCATTCAGGCCATGAAAAGTCTGACTGGACTATGTAGTATAGCTGCACCTGAAGTGACCACTCTAGAGCAAACGCCATTAAAGCAGCATTCAGAAGCAGCTTCTGACACCTGCACCAGGAAGATCAAATCCTTTGACTTGACAAATTTTAATGCAAAAGAAGAAAACACATAGTGTAGAGAAAATGGAGCTAAGCCCTATACAGTATTTTCATGTACAAGCTCTAGTCAGGGCTATGATCTGTCATTAGTGTGGTGAGCTATTACTCACAGGCTTGGTACTTCTTCTGTCAATATTTGTTCAAGTCTGCAAGTGGATTAACTGCATGTATATATCTCTGCAATGGTTTGCATGTTAAATTTGTTTTTATCAGATCACAAGGGGTGTAACACAAATTTGACTACATTCATTTCAAAGAGCTAAGCTCCTTTCTCATCCTGGTGATTTACCACAAACTTTTCATAGTAATGTCACCTCCAGGACAGACACGAGATCAAGAGACATAAAAAAAGACAGAACAGGAAAAAATTCTACTTCTAATTTCACCATGTTTTCTATTCACTGTATGAATTTTGTTACAGCAGTGGTTCCTCCTATAAAGTGAGCAGAGCTTTAAGGGGAAAGTATCACAGAGGTGAACAGAGGATCACACATTTTTCTGTCATGCCTGGAGAACAGCCTGTAGCACTTTATTTTACTAAGCCACCATGGAAGCCAAGATAGTATTGAGTCGTTAAATCAGGATCTTCTAGTCAATGAGAGAGCTTAGGTTCCTTTGAGGTTAGTGATTCAGCATTCACCTCCATTTTCAGACAGTAAATGGTGGGGGTTCCTGACTTCAAAGGAAATAGGCATTGCATTCATATCCTAGTGCAAGCATGGTATGTACCACTGCCTTAACTAAAGTGAGTTGTGCTAATACTCTGTTAGTGTAAGAAGTTCCTGTCACAAAACTTTTGGACTAGGAAGAAAAATGAGAAGTCCTGTTTGGAGATATCTTGAAATTGAGGAAGCCAGGAGAAGAGAGGAAAAATATGTGATGTATACAATTGTGACATATTACATATGGAGAAATCTAAATAATTTCCTGTGTGCTATGTTCTGAAATATTTTAATACCAATATTTTATTATTTTTTTTTTCAAAAATGAAGAATATGCTGTGCAACTGGGCTCCAGAAAAGAACATAAACTTAAACTGAAAGGCATATGCCCAGGAGCAACTAGCTGAATACTAGTCTCGAGACGTAAGAAATGTTTATTGTTATTGTTTATTGTGATTTTGAAATACTGAAAGATATGCAATTGCTTAAGTATTAGTAATCCACCAAACTGTAGAAATTGATCATAAATCCTCCCTAACAATAGAACTTTTCCTCCATTATACTGTGGAAAAGATGGAGTAGGATATCAATAAGGACAGGAAATTTGGGAAATTGTGCAAATTACTGGCTGTAGCCACACAAGGAAATCTGCAGTCCCTCCTGAATTCCACCTCACTTATGCGAGTACAAAGAACAAGCTACCTTGATTGCTCTTCTGCAGCACTCATACCTATTCAGAGAGCGAGCTGGACTACGGAGGGACTAAATTTCATTCTACATGTGTGTACTCAGCATTACAGAGTTTTAGCCTGCAAGTCTTTAAAATTACAATGATAATTTTAAAACCTCACATACTGTTATCCTTTTTTACCTGAATTGAACTCTGCCCTCTTCCTGTTGCTGTTCCAGATGACCATCCAGCAAGATCCAAGAGCTTTTCAGCAATTTATTCAGAGCATCTCTAAAAGATTTTCACCTGTTTGCCACAAATGCAAAGCATCATGCTAGTAAAACACGTTCACAACTCTTCAAACAACCTTGCATTTTCATTGTAGCTTTTGAATCACTTTTTTAATCTGACATCCTAACTAAGACTTATCAGTGAATTCCACTACATTTAAAAACCCTTAGCATCTTTTCTATTACCTCAAATCACAACACTTTTCCCACCCCAGTATAAAAGCAGCTAGTTCTTATTCCTTCCAACCCAGTCACTCCTTCCTTCTTCCCTTTCATCTCCTGGCTATCTCCTCAGCCCAACACTCTCTCTGCTTCACTGACCTCTGAAAACTCACCACAGTGGAAATGCCTGGAAGCCAGGAGTAAACCTCCCAGGCTGCACTAAGACCACCAAAAGTTTTTATGATGAGGTGGTTTTCTGCTCTAAATCTCATCTTTTCTATTGGCACAACAAACTTCTTGGGAACTGTTGATCTGTGTAGTATTGTCAAATCTGCTTGACTTAGGTGCTGAAGCAGCAATAAACAGTGGCTATTGGTATAAGCACTGATTGACAGCCTCTGCCACTAGCACCGTGATACAGTGCACCATCGTAAAGGAAGTCCTTGTGGACTTCCTTCATTCACTGAAGAGCTGTTTCTACAAAAGGCACATGTCTTGTCTAGGTCAGGTCTGCCATGACAGAATAAAAAATAAGGCAAAACATTAGCTGTGGGTCACTGACTGAACACAAATAACTGGAGGGTAAAGAGGGTAAAGATGTTAAAAAACATCTCATTTCTCTCCTTTACCTAGTCCACCCTTAACTGTAACATCTTGGAGATAAATGTTCAGAGGGGCAGACATTTTTTCTGCATGTTATTTCCATTTTGCATGCAGTTTCATGAGTTTCTCCTTTTATGGGCATCTTATGCAATGCTGTGGGTCTGGCAGAATGGGCTCTGGCAGGGTGCTTTGGCATTTGAATCTTGCACTTGCTTCTGCCAATTGAAGGAATGCCTCCAAGAGAACAGGTATGTAGTAGCTGAACAGATCAGCTGATTTCACACATATATCTACTTTCATTGGACCTGGATAAATATCTGCAGTAATTCCTTGCTGATATTTACTCAAAAAGTTGTTCTCTGCACATGTTTAACAGAACAGCTGCACTGTACTCTGCTTCCACACTTTCTAGCACTTATACTTGTTTTTAACTAAGACCACTTACCCACACACTATTACATGCCATCACAGCCTGCTCTTCTGTCTATTGTTTTGTCCATTGGTTGCAAGACCTTTGTGGCAGAGAGAAATATTTTATTCTGCAACTACACCTCACAACATTCATACCACCTTCCATAGCAACTTACTCAAGACTGTAGGTCTCCCAACTCCTCCATTTTTCTCAGTTCCTTGTTCCTGTACTGGACCATCTTCCCTCAGTTCCCAACACTTCATTTTTAATACTGGTCTGAACCATGTAATATAAAATAACATTTTTTTTTACATGAATATGGAATATGCAAAGACTAGTCTGTAACCAAAGGTAAGAGAAAAGTGTGGTCCAGAATCAAACTTTCTTGGCCTTTTGGAAGAGTTTAAGTTATGGTCTCAGTGTTAATGTGAGGGATACATCTGAATTGCCACAGTGGAGAACAGAGAATCCTAGTTTAGCATCTTTCTCAAAGGTTAGCTTTAGTGGCTAGAGGACTAGTCTCATACTTAAAGGAACAGAACTAGATTTACGTAGAAGAGGGCTGGTTTACAGTACCCAAGAATTTACCTCCCTTAATTTTTGGTAAACAGCACATATTTTCCAGTCAGGTGCTTTCAAACAATGGTGTTCTATGAAATTTGATCTATTTATTCAAATTAATGTAAATTTTTCAGGTGTTTTGGGACAATTTGCACCAGAACAGTGTTTACAAGACTGCAGGACTGACACAGGTATAGGAATATCACATGCTATTTCCATTGTCTTATATTTAATTTTCATGGATAGACAGCAAAGAATATATACACTACTACAACCCTGTTTTAACTTAAACATTTACAGGGCTCAAGTGTGAGGCTGAAGTGTAGCACAACCTTTGTTCTGTAACCTCATTTAAAGGACCAATATGATCTCCTGTTTAGGGAGATCACATATTAGAAATTCAGGTCTTTTTATAGGTAGAAGTTCACATCCACTGAATTTGGGATAAAGGAAAGAATCCCTATCCATCTGAGTTAAAAATTGTCTATACACTGCTATAATAATCACTCCACTCCATAGAGGAGGCTAAATGAAAACATAGTTCTACGTGCTTGTAAATCAAGTGAGTGGATTTATGCCCATTTATAAAAACTTAGAGCTGGCCAATAGTTACTCCACCATGTCTATCTTGCAAGTTTAACTCTTTACCTCAAGTCCTAGTTTGACTTACTTCATACTTTTTCCTTTAAAAGAGACTTTCCCAATCTTTCCAGAGTACACATCTAAGTTACAATTCTCTTATTTTTAAGTATTACATTTTACACAATTAAAAATACATGTTAAATATTGCCAACAGGATTTCCCGTAAGCCAATCTCTATAAAAATTCAGCAATAGTCACAGGTAGGGCAGTTTTTCAAGGCTATTGACTCTCACCTTACTGGCTGCAGAGTTAATGCATTGTTCAGATAGCTCTGGAAGGCTGATATCAAAGGGGATATTAAATGAGATCAGCATATGTCACAGGAACCATTTCACAGAAAAGACAAAGGGTCTGAGAGAGCCAGTGTTAGCTGGTCCATGACACTGCCTTCCTTGCTTCAGTTAGTTAAGGGTCAATAATCAAACAGCAAATGAAACTAGAAACATTTAGTTCTGCAAAAAGTTCTACTTCCACCACAGAATTCATATGAAAAATTGCATTTCCATGCAATGCATTTCCATGCTTTCATATGAAAACAGCACTTCTTCAAGGTTATATGTGTTCCCTTTATTTTATTTGAGACCAAGATGATTTTCTTCACATCCAGCAAGAGATCTCTATGACTTACATGTCTTCAAGCTGCCTTTTTTGTTGTCTTACCTTTTGGGAGAGTAAAGCTCTCTTTCCTATCTTTTGCACTACTGGTTGCTACATGCGGCAAAAGACTGAGTTGCCTTGTAATAAACATGAAGTAGGCCAGCATCCTTAATTGAGTGGAGAGATACAGCACTTTCAGACAATCTGCATTTTTCTTTGGAAATCTCTGGTGGAGTCTTCTGTTTCTTTCAAGTTAGATCTTACTGATGAATCTTCCCTCTCAAACAGCATTAAGCATGACTCTCTTATATAACAGGATTATACTGTAGAAAGCATGACTTCCACCAATTTCTTAATATAAGGATCATGTTAGAAATGTAACATAAATTTTTTTCATTATAAGGTAGGTGCTATTTTCTGTACTTACCAAAAGCCACTTCCCAACTGGCACCTTGAATATGGAAACTTAAACAAATAAAAGCAGACAAATATTCTGTAACTCCCAAGGATGGCAGATACAAATAGGTCATCTGGAAATTGTTCACTGAAAAAAATACTTGCCAGAATAGCCACCTCTAACCACAACTATCTATCATTAAGTTCATGGGAATGAAGAATTTCCTCTTTAAGTGGTATTTGAAAATGAAATTAATTATGGTGAGGTGGGTCAGAACCTTCCTCCATCATTTCCTTACCCTACCAACTAGAAAAATTACCTGTTGCCCCTTTGTGCCACAAAATGAGTCTGTTTCATCAAAACTTCCCAGTTCGAAGTCCCTCAGTATAATCATTCTATTCTCACATGAGCTTTGCTCCTTGAATATCTACTTCACTCCTTGCCAGTTCAGAAAAGCAGCTAAAGAGAGATTCTGCCTTTCCCCAGTTGCACAGAGTTTTGCTGCCTTCCTCTAGCCCTGCTAGGAGACATGGTTTGGACTCATCAGCCAAATCTCTACCAAACCAGTGGGAAAAGGGACTTGGAATATAGCTTGGTTTGGGTGGAATTTCACTGGGAATGCACCAGAGCTTTTCCAAAATTTAAAGTACTACTTTTCCAAGCAACAAAAATGAGCAATTTTGTCAGCAGGAAGTTGCACACTGAAGGTGTTATGAGTTATGTTCTAAAACATGGAGGTAAACAATCAGAAGTCACACATAATTATCTTTATCACCTGAGGACAATTACACAGATGTTTGATGTAATTAATTACAAAGACTACAGTGTCAATATATGTCATTACTTCAACTGTAGATTTTACTGGAGATAAAGACAGAATAAAATTCACAATCCAGGGTTTAACCCCACCATGGTGTTTTGGTTCAAAATGGAGCCAAATTTACTGACTGAAATGTGTTGATCTTTAAGTGAATGTAATTATGGAAAGAACCTGGGTCATGTACAGTGGCAAGATAGATTTCTGAGGACTCTATTTACTGCTGCTGCACTATAGCTATCAATCAAAACATGCCCCTTCAGATGTCTTGCTCCCTGTTTAGTCAGTTGAGGATGAAGGTCTTGTCCAAGGTCCTGTGACAGACAAAGCAACATATGTATCTTCTAATATATCAAAGATGCCACCTGACACCCCCAGATGTCATATGTAAACTGTCATGCTTTGCATATATGCTGGCTGAGTGTAGCATTCAGCCCACTATATTTAAACTCCATATTGATTCACAACACCCACGAGGAATAAATGATCTGTCTGTTAACATTGGATTGATGAGGAGATGTCTTCAGGTAAAACTGCAGTTTTGGTTTTTGCAGTCATTGCAAGAGCAAAAAGATTTAACCTTGTAGTGCTTGCCATGTGAAATTTTGGCTGAAAAAGAATTTCAAATTTGTAACCTGTATGGTTATGGGCTGTAGGATTGTTATAAAAAAAAAAAAAAAAAAGCCTGGCATTTATCTGGAATAAAAATTACATGGAAGTTCTGTACTTTGTTCTAACTGAACAAGAGAAATTTCTTTTCAGATACCTGTCTGCACAGCATAGTTTAGTATTAAATGTACATTTCTGCATGGAAACCAACCAACAAATGGTATTCTCTACTGTTGTTCTTGTTCTCCTAGATGATGGTTTGAACAGGCTAGTCTTTGTTTTCACAGATGCCTGGCTCAAAGTTATTCATTTAGTATTTTGGCATCAGACAGAGTAACTGTTTGGCAGTGCTGTGCATTGTCTATGACTGTGTACTTGCTAAATATTTTGTTAAAAATACTGTCTTGGTAAGAATCTGTTCTTTAATGGAAAATACTGCCATATTCAAACATCACAGATTTTGCACTAATAACTAACAGAATGAGAAATTACCAAGACAGGAATCCTACAAATTAATAATCCATTAAACTAACATAGCAAATTATTATACTAATACCACAAATCATTTTAGTTCTTTGCATGAACATGTAAATTTGTATCTGTTATGGACATAATTCCATTCAGTGTTTCTTTCATGATATGGATAATCAGATTTCTTGGTGATACCAACCCTGGATTGGCATAAAAATTATCCAGATAAACTGAAAAGATAACTCAAATTAAAAAAAAAAAACTATTTGAGATGTTGATTTTGGGTTGGCAAAAGTAATTTAGGAATTGCAGCAGAAATTATATGCCCAAAGCCAGCCAGAAAAGTGTCATACAGTTTGCTGTAATTTCCAGTTAGCATCTTAGTAAAATAGCATCATAGAATCATAGAATAGTTAGTGTTGGAAAGGGCCTTAAGATCATCCAGTTCCAACCCCCCTGCCATGGGCAGGGAGACCCCGTACTAAACCATGTCACCCAAGGCTTCATCCAACCTGGCCTTGAGCACTGCCAGGGATGGAGCACTCACAACTTCCTTGGGCAGCCCATTGCAGTGCCTCACCACCCTAACAGGAAAGAATTTCTTCCTTATATCCAATCTAAACCTCCCCTCTTTAAGTTTTAACCCATTACCCTTTGTCCTGTCACTACAGTCCCTAAGGAAGAGTCCCTCCCCAGCATCCCTATAGGCCCCCGTCAGATACTGGAAGGCTGCTATGAGGTCTCCACGCAGCCTTCTCTATCATATTAATTCCTTTCAGTTATTCTCAGTTTCCCACTGAGAAATTTGAAACCCTTATGCTTCCAGAGGACTGCTGCTCTGGATGATTTCTAATAAGGTTGAAGCTGCCAGGTTTATTAGAAAAAAATCTCAAATCAAACTTTAATCTGTAACTACCAGTGCTTCTTAGAATGATTACATTTCCTGCTAGCAGTAGTAGAGGGATGGGAACCACCACTAGGTTTATGGTTATCCTCAAATAAAGCAGTCAAGGATATACTAATGAGGCCTAAAGTGTTACATGAGGAGTAATTGCCAGTAAACTGAATAACTGCATTCATTGTAAGGATAAGCCTTCTCTTTAAGATCAGAGATGTTAACTGCAGATTATGATAGTGACACATAAAGGAAGAAGTCTGTTCATAGCACTTCCAGTTCAGCTCAGGCCCTCTCAATTGCATTTCCAGAAGGTACTCTTCTAGCTCACCTTAGGCAGTGTTGCAATGCCTTTGAGAAAAAGTGTGCTGTAAGCAAATCTCTTTTGTGGATGTGGCCACTGTAAGATGCAACATCACCATTCTGCAAGATACTACGAGCAACTATAATTCCTTCCACTTCTCCTTCTTTATGTCCCAAAATTTCCATGAGAGGGTCATAAGAAAATTCTCTGCATCCCTGCCAAGGCACAATCTGTGGCAGCACTTCCATCAAGCAGAGTTTTAATTCTTTGTGGTTACTGGAATGAAGAGAGAAATCAGTGTAGAGGAGATATTTATCTGGAGCTGTTCCTCCAATTCTGTGTTTCACACCATTTCTTCCTGGTTTGAATAAGTGCATGTCAAGAAGGCTGCCAACAATAGCATTGTTTCAGGCTTCCAGTATTTCAACAAATACTGTTTTCATACTACGAAATATGGCTCTGACTTTTAAGTGCCTTGTTTTCAGGGGATGGCAAAGGGAATAGGAATTGAATTTCTGCAGCCAGAGTGGGCACTTAAGATCATCATGAGTGCCATAGCTCTGCCCTTCACCCCTTCTTAGCATTTAGCCTGCCATCCTGTTATTAAATACTAAGCTTTGTTATACACTGCCCTAGACAGTGGCTGACCTTGTTGTGTATTTAAGATTTTAATGGGATTTGTCTTGGCTAACCTTATATGTTGGAACTGTACAGAGTAAAAGTGTCACTGCTCTTTATACAGGGAAAGTGTCCTTAGACCCATTTATTTACCTATTCATTTACTATTCTGACTCCGAGTAGGATTCTCAGAGTTTCTACTCTATCCCTTTCTTTACCAACATGGGAAGCAGTGCAAATCTATCTCTTCCTTGCCTCTGATTTTAAACTTCTAAGCTACAAGACAATTACATATCTATTTTCACTTACTACACGCACACACATAAAAAAACCAAACAACCAAAAAACACCAAACCCAAAGCCCACATTTTGCAGTTTAGAAGTTAGAAAGACTCATAGTGAGACCTCACCTGGAGTATTGTGTGCAGTTCTGGTGTCCTCAACATAAAAAGGCCACAGAACTGTTGGAACAAGTCCAGAGGAGGGCCACGAGGATGATCACGGGACTGCAGCATCTCCCATACAAAAACAGGCTGAGAGAGTTGGGTCTGTTCAGCCTGGAGAAGAGAAGGCTGCGTGGAGACCTCATAGCAGCCTTCCAGTATCTGAAAGGGGGCCTATAGGGATGCTGGGGAGCGGCTCTTCGTTAGAGACTGTAGTGACAGGACAAAGGGTAATGGGTTAAAACTTAAAGAGCGGAGGTTTAGATTGGATATAAGGAAGAAGTTCTTTACTGTGAGGGTGGTGAGGCACTGGAATGGGTTGCCCAATGAAGTTGTGAGTGCTCCATCCCTGGCAGTGTTCAAGGCCAGGTTGGACAGAGCATGGCTGGACAGAGACATGGTTTAGTGTGAGGTGTCCCTGCTTATGTCAGGGTGGTTGGAACTGGATGATCTTAAGGCCCTTTCCAACACTAACTATTCTATGATTCTATATTCCAAGTCCATGGAATTTTCCCCTAGCTTCTCTAGTGGAAAAGTAGATTGTCAAAACAGATTACTTATCAAGCTGGATCGTCTCTGAGGACCACCGAATTCATTGAACTCCACAGCACACAGATAATCATTACTTCCTGCAGACTCAAAGGCAAGCTGAGCAATGGGTTTGCTTTTGTCTTTGAGAACAGCATAGTAAATTTTGTGGATAACTTCAAAGAAATCCTTCAGTGGGCAAAGTTTTACTGAATATCAGGAGATCTTATGGGTTAGATACACTGAAACCTCTTTCTACTACCTAAGAATATAAGCTACTATAATATTGCATGAGAGAATATGTACAAAATTTGCATTATGAACTGTTAGTAATGCTTCTAAATTCAGCTTGGCACCATTAGAGGGGAAAGTGATTGCAGTAAGAAAATACCTTGTATTTCCTCAGCTAGCTCGGTAGACGTAAATACAATGTATTCATGTGATCCATGAAAAGCTGGTTCAAATGGGGATCTAGTTTGATGGAGCTTTGAACATAACACACATAAATAATTGAATAATTACCAAATGTTACATAAATTGTAAGATAAAATACAAAATCATTTAAGCCTTTTGATACACAGCAGTTACAGCAAAGTTGAAATACACCACAAAGCCTATACTTCAGTATGCTAAAGTGACCATTGTACAGCTCCTGTACAACATCCCTGGTTACATGCAACCCAAGCAATTCCTAACACACTGAGTGGCTTTTCTCACTTTCTTATCCTACAGGCAGTATTTTGTCTCAGTCTGATCCATCCTCACTTGCTGTGGGACAAAACTGGCCTGACTTCCTGGGATCTGAAACCCTCCATGAAAAACAAGGCAGTCAAACCTCTTTTAGCCAGATTTTAACATCAATCTTTTGGCAAACTGACTTAGTGCTCAGTTGGGCAATGCTTCAGCTGCTGAAGTATGTTTGCTTCCTCCACTTGACTCTTCCCTTAGAAAAATGAGACTGTCATTTAGCAACGTTGACTATAGAACAATCAGAACAGCTTATCAATAGATACTGACAATTCTCTGTCACCTAGAATTTCTGAGCCAAGAAGGAACGTTTTCCCAAATTATTTACCTTAAATCAAATGTAAATTGGTAAATTACATGAAAAAAGTACAGGATAAAAAGTGTAAGAGAGTGTAATCTAGGTTACAGAGGAGGTTTGGTTCAACAAAAATGATCACAATGATCTCTGATGGCTTTAAATCTTTCAGTCTTGAATGTACTAAAAGTTGCCTAGAGTATCATTGAAAGAGCATTGAACTTGCATAAAGGTTCACTTCCACACAGCTCAACTGAGTTATGCTGAACTACTTGGAAAGTACACCAGCATAAGAGACTTGAGTTTCCCAGAGTCTTGAATTCAATCCAAAACCTGTTAGAAAAGAAAGCGTTCCCCACCTGTTTGCAAGAATGATTCAGAGAGAACAAATGAGCATACAAAGGAGTTCCAAAACTGCAGGATCCACACCACAAAAGCAAACTTACCTTTCCTGTTTCTCTTCTTATTGGACAGAAACAGAAAATGGAGATGGACAGCCTTCTGGATTGTCATTGTTTCAGAAAGCTTAAGAGTAGCCTGGTATGAAACACATCATTTTTTTATACTTTTTCCAAAGAATTGCAGTAGACTAATTAATATTTCATTCTGGCAAAGACAGAAAAAATGTCTTCTCATTTAATGACAACATTTTCTCTATGAAAAATGTTATTGCATTAATAAGGCTAATAACAGAAGACAACCCTTTGTGTCAATATTAAACCGAGATAACTGTCAATAAGAAACTCTACCTCACTTTCAGTTTCAAAAAAAGTCAGCCTTTTGCAGAAATGTGTTTTGCAGCCATTTCTATGATCATGTAATTAATTCTACAATGGATAAACTTTCTTCAGATCTTTTCAGTGTCCACTGCATAGGTTGTAAGATTGTCAATTCAGATCTGCATTTGATACATTCATTACTGTATAACTTCCTTGCTTTAATGCAGTGTTTTTTATCTGTAGCATCCAAAACACTTTTCAGAAACAGTAACAATGTTCTTATCTTATTGAGGGGAATGGATAAGTGTTTGGCTTAGTTTGAGTGAACAGTCAAAAGACATTCTAACACAAATTACACATTCTAAAACAAATTCTATCAGATACCATATTGTCAAAAGGAGAAAAAAAGAATACATAAAGAACTGACAGAGAAGTGTTTCCCTAAAGCTAGTTGTGGGTCAATATAAGCAACAGATAAATATGCTTTGTTGTGTTGCACAGAAGGAATCATGGCTCTTCTACTCTGTACCTGTATACAGGCTTCAGCCCACAAGCATCAGAACTAACCCCATACAGTATAAGTAAGTTTTAACATAATGTAGTACAAAAGTATCAGGAAGCTAAAATTTGACCAAAACCATTCCATGTATTGTACCTTACCACAATGATGTTTCTATTGAGAGGCAGATGAGATACAAAAAAAAGATCAAGTGTTTAAAAAACTATATAAGCAAATGAAAAGCCAAATCTAGCCTCTAGAAATTAAATACCATTTTTATTTTGAAACCTAGGTGAATTTGTACAGTTCAGGGAATCTATAAATATAATTACTTTTATTTCTAGGGTGAGCATAAACAGTTTATAGTTTAGTTTTACTTTCCAAATCAGCAGCTCACCAAAATCTGCTTCAGAACTGATGTCTATGTGGGATTTTCTCTCTTCACTTTATTATTAATAATGCAGACTCTGCCTTCATTCAGTGATAAATATTGCTAGCACTGGAAGGAGCTGCAGAGTTATATGTACTCTATCAAAATCAGAGAATGGTTACAGCAGTCACTACCAGTTCAGAACATCATACTCTCTACTGAAGACTGACAGTTGAACTGCCATTGATATAATTTGTTTGATTATGAAAATAAAAAGGAGAAGAATCATCTTCTACTCATCCATAACTCTGGCAATCATTTCAGATGAAAGGGAGAAATTTCAGCAATACAGTTCTTATGCATTAAACATGGACATGCAACACCAGTTTTCAGTTATTTGCAGCAACTGATGAAAGCAGATAAGGATTTTCATAATTTTCAGATCAATAAAGTTGAAAACTGACTATAAAAGAGGTCAACAGACAATTCATTCACTGACATAGTGTATGATCAATACAGTACAAATCTAGCTGCTCAAGTTTGACAGCATTCTTGTTTTATATCACACTTTGGCATTCCAAATGATAAGGAGGCTGACAGCTCAGCTTAGCAAACCATGCAGGCCAATTAGTAACCTCCAGGATGCATACTTAGAGTATATATGTAAAGCCCACACTTTATGATAACTTACAACAGAGCTCAGAGAAATGAGAATTTCTTATGTGAAGTTCTCCTCTACCCATTCAGACTCAACAAGGAAACATTATTTATGTAACGAGTATGAGCTAACTGAAGTTGTAATGTCCCATCTTTGTGCGTATGCAGTATTCCACAATCTCTAAGTATATGATTGGGTCCTGCTGCTCTCCATTGGGTTTCTATTTCACTGGGTGCACATTAAGCACCTGCTGTAAGGAAGGTCAACCTGGATTTGAGGTTGAAATAGAACATGTTGTGAGTGTAAGAATTTGGCTGCTGTGGAATGAATGTGGAACTTAGATATCACCATGTTGAAATGGATTCAGTTTCTCTTTCAATTTGAATAGCTCTTTTTTGATGCTGTGCATATCTTTTTAAACTGCAATTTCCACAGTCCTTTACTTGTTTTCTTTTAGATGCTGTGCTGGATACTTCAGAATCTGAGTTGCTTTGAGACGTTCACAGTTCTACCTGAAGTCTACTCTCTGAATATGCACACTACCAAAATAAAACTCAGTACTTCGAAAAATCAATCCTAAGAGTGTTAAGTCTGTTCACCCCCAATTCCTGGAAACCCATAACTCTTCTATGCCTCATCTAGCAACATGTAAAACAAAGATAATAAATCCCAAGTATTTCAGAACGTATTTTCAAGAGCAATATGTTGCTATGGATGAACTTCTCAGGTACTTCAGTGATGGGCACTGCAAAAAAGTGATGAATTGAGTCTATATTCAGAGTAAGGTTTGAATAACACATGGTAAAAAAGTGCTAGGACATATAGTTAAAAATAATTGAATGTGATATAACAGAAACTTTAATTATTATAATGAATGGCAATATCTGAATTGAAATGCTAAAGAGGTCTCTGCTAACTTTCATACCACAGCTATAAATATAATTAATTTCTCAGAGTCTTGAATCATACATGGACTAAAGAATTTTATTTCCTTTTCTATGTTTCTATGTTTGTCTAATTTACATGCATAAAGAAAGTCTGCTACAGATTTAAACTAAGAGTATATTTGCAAGGATCCAGTGGAGGGAGAACAGTAGAGCTTCCACTAGTAACAGGACTTCTGACAAAACTCTCTAGTGGTAGTAGTATGTCCACTTCTTACACAGTCTGTTGTTTATACTATTACAAATGTACATGAGTGTCATTCAACAGAGTTATGTCCACCAGAGCATTCTAACATAGATGTTTTTGAGGTTGTGTGTCACTAATTGACTTTGAGGGTTTAGCCATACCGCTCACCTCAGCACTCCATTTCACCCATTTTTCTACTAGTTGTACCATTTATTTCTCTGAGTCTGCAAAAAAACAATTTCTTCTAAAGACTAGCTTTTGATTTTGGGGCACTATAGAACTACAAAAGAGAGTCCAGCTTTCAGCTTGCTTTAGGCAATGTTGCTATGACCATATGGCACAATAGAGCCCTGGTCAGGGATTGTCAGCTCTGATCCCAAACACAATGTTGCAAACCAGCAAATTCTCTCAGGTGCAACTTCATATTGATCTAGTAATACTATTTCCTTTTATAAATTTACCTTGGCTGTCACTAGCAGAGGGATCTCTTCAACATACACCACTGCACAATGTAAATATGTCCTCAACTATGTGTGTGCACATCAGGATTCTTAATCTATAATACCATTTGCAAATATTAGTATGTACAGTTGTGGTGTCTGTGTTTACAAGCTATAAAGAAAGAGGTTTAAGTGTTTATCCCCTTTATACACAAAGATATCCTGGATGTGTTTAGACAAAACAAACCTTTCTCCGGATCCCATGGTCATCCTCTTTAGGGTAAAGGATGCACATTATTTTTTATGCAGAACCATTTCTTACTCTGAGTATTGCATGGCTCTTTCTTGTAAAAATGTCTTTAAGATTTCCTGGTTTGTGTATTTGTTTGTTGCAGAACTTAAATTTGAAGTGACTGAATAAGAGAGATGTTGAAAAGAGGAAGGACAGTATCATCAAGCTGCTTGAGTGCCACAAGGTTCATTTGTGATGCCAGTTAAAAGATTTATATCAAATTATAATCATGATTTTTAACTCTGTGTTATTCATTTTCTGGACAATCAGCTTGAAACACTGAGATTGCATTTGCAGAAATGCTGAGCATTCAGTTACTGCCAAAACCAATGACAGTCATACTCTGAATATATATTGCATGTAATGCCAAATACTGTGAAAAAAAACCCAAACCAACAGATCCCAAGATGTCTTCAATTGGGTATGTCAGGAAGAAGATAAATGACACTGAAGGAAGAAGAGGAAGAGAAGAATGCAAAGCAACATTGACTGCAGGTAAATCTGAAGCAAAGAAACAGTAATGATACAGATGGCAGAAGCAGCCAGTCATGAGAAGGATTATTTCATATGCAAAAATCCTGGGATTCCATACGCAAAAACGTCCTGAAATTTGGCACTGGAGTGGAAGAAAAGGTATGAAGGAAGTTATGGGCTAAAACAACACTGTTCAATGTCTGAATGTTTTATTACAGGGAAAACCCCTCATAACAGTGCAGGGTTACTCTGAGAACTTGTGGCAATCTCACGTTATTGTGATAATATTAATTCTATCGTCCACTTGACCCAGTCTACACCAGTCATGAGATTTCAGATCTTTCCCATGAAAAGGAACTTGGTTAGTATAAGGGCATAGGTATATTTGACATGCAACACTTATAAAATGAGGTCTCAGCACAGGACTCAAAGATGTTCTGTGACTTAATTTCTTCCCAAAGTAAAACAGTTGAATAAAATCAGAGCTATTATGCTCAATATATTTTACTTTCTGATCATATTGGTATAAACTAGCCTCTTATGATTTAGCTAGACACCTTCTAATGCCTGATTTAAATAGTTATGCTTTGCTGGGTTCCTCCAAATGACACTGCAACCTCTGAAATTAACAGATAATGGGAATAAAACCAGAAATTAATTCTAATCATATTACATATTACCCATTTTACAATAAATCACAGAGGCTGCGATTGATGTCAAAGCTCAGTCCCCTACAATGTACAATTGAAAGACAACAGAAGAACTATTCATAGTAATAAAAGAGGGTTTCAAATCTTGGGTATTAATGTGATTTGATTTTCAATTAGTTTTATCTAAGCATTTTGAAGTAAAGGAATGGAGTAATAGTACTATGTTTGACTAAGACCTAATAAAGGACATAAAGGAGTTTTATTCTTATTTTAGACTTTAAGAATAGCTTTGCTTTACATAGACTATATTGTATCATACTACAAATACCTACTGCAACTATTTGAAAAGCAGTTCATCTTCACATAATTAAGAGAATACCTATAATGGTAATCAACAACTTCTGAGTAAACAATGATCAGTTGCCTCATTTTTCACTAGAATTCTCCTCACTAGAAACTTCCATATAAGGACCATGGGTTTGAATGTGCACACATCAGAAATTAAGGCCTATCAGAATGGTACAGCAGATAAATGCAAAGCCTAATGTCCCAGCACCAGTTCTGGAGCTTAAACTTAGCTTCAGAATTGGGCAAATGACCAGCCAAAGAAAAGCCCAGCAAACAGATCCCTGTTAACTTGCATTTTGGCACTGGGAAAGAGTTAGTGACATAGTTTCTACCAATTACAAAAGTTTTTGCTCTTCTCTCAAAATGAAGCTACTCCAGTACAGCATTATGTGGACTAGACACCTTCTGCGTGTCTCTCAGCAATATAAATGGAGACACTGATTTCAATAATTACTGCACCTGAAAGTTAACCAGATTTGCTATATTTTATTTGCATTCTACATAGAGGATGTATGAAGATGGTCTCATTTTCTATTATAAAAATCCTGATTCAGAAATTGTGAGTAAGCTGCATAAATAATATAATCACCATGAAGGGACCATGTAAGATTAAAAAGAATGGATCTGAAAATGGTAACAACTTTTTACTAAAATATTTCAATCAATTTAATATTGCAGACACAGATAGAAGGAATATCATCCCTTTAAAAAAAAGACGGAGAAGCTATAGAAAGAAGGGTCAGGGTTTTCAAATCAAATACAATGTCAGAATAATTTCTATTTTCAGTTAACATAAATAAAATGCATACATCAATAAATTGTTTAAATATATTGACAGTTATGCTTATACAGTTGACTGTACACTGGCTTAATCATAATCAATTACATAAATATGGACATGTTACTTCAGTCTTCAAAAAATACTCTTCCAAGTCACTCATGTGGGTCTATTGAGCGAATCGGGGAGAAACACAATTTGAAGAGAAATTACTTCTTTGAATAATTAGCAATACTACTAAATTGATTTATCATAAATCTATGGAAATCAGTTTTGCAAGTCTCATATTTTGACACATTTTGTAATAATTTCTGAAAAGAATCAGAACACAATAATGGAAGTTGACATAGTAAGAGGATTAATCAATGAATCATAGAATCATAGAATAGTTAGGGTTGGAAAGGACCTTAAGATCATCTAGTTCCAACCCCCCTGCCATAAGCAGGGACAGCTCACACTAAACTGTGCCACCCAAGGCTTCATTCAGCCTGGCCTTGAATGCCACCAGGGATGGAGCACTCACAACCTCCCTGGGCAACCAATTCCAGCATCTCACCACCCTAACAGGAAAGAATTTCTTCCTTATATCTTATCTAAACCTCTCCTGTTTAATGAAGTAATCAAACTCCTGATTGAGTGTAAGGATAATGAGATCCACAACATATAAGAGATTTGAGATTTTCAGCCAAAAATGCAGATACAGGGAAACACTTCTGATGGTGCCTTAAAGCTCAGTCGAAGGGGTTAAATTCAACTGTAAACCAGTTTCAGCCTAATTTGTGATGGCCATACAAAGGGAATCATCACTAGTGACCAAAATAGAATCTTTGAGATGTCACAGTACTTCTCTGAACATGCAGGAAATGTTAACCTGCGTATATAAAACCACAGCATAGCAACTGTTGATATGAATTGATTTTTCAGTGTTAAGCAATGTAATGATTCATAACGCATATTTTTCTTCTTACCACAGAATCACTTAATTAGCTTATGTGTGTTACCCAGCTGCGTTTATTATACTATTTTATAATTACTTTATGCACCAGTTATATCTGTTAAAATTTTTCTTTTTCAGATCTTCATCCTGGAACTTCAATAATAACTGTTAGAGCTGGTAACTGTTCCCTTAAATTTTCACTGCATGTATTTATGTATATACAAGTATCTTGTCATTTTTTCAACATTAAATAATAGTAATATAAATTCTACAGACTTGTATGTCAATAAATTTGCCAGAAATATAACTCATGACTGAAATTGGCCAGTTCTCTCCCTCAATCCTTCCAATTTTATTTAGTTGTACCAATTTCATTTAAATTTTAATAACCATTTCTACTTTAAAAATGTTCAGGAAATAGAGCATCTTTTCTTGTTTCTCTTTACTGCTTAGGGGAAAAATATGCCTTTCATTTCTCTCAAAGTTGAAGTTACTTCCTCAAATAGAACTACTATGCTGGAGAGAATACATACTAGTTTTCAGAAAAGGAATCCTGAGCGACCATTTAGTCTGCTCTCCCCCTGCCCCAGGGTACTATCAACAGCACTTACACAATTCTTAGGTAGTTTTTGTAACCTATTCTTAAGATGGACTATCTTCTTGGGCAACCTATATGAATACTTCACCATGTTTGCAAAAAGAAATTTTCTCCCAAATGGCTAACCTACAGTTCATTCTCATTTTAAACCTAATTTTGTCTCATCCTCTTCCCAGAGAATATGGAGGCCATCCTTACAGGAATTGTTTGATCCCATGGAGGATTATGGGACATGTCCTCCCACTGAAAGACTGTGTTTCTCCGCAGCCAAGGATAACATACGATAAAAGGTTAATTCACCAAGGTAATATAGCTGTAAATAAATTTATTACCATATTCATAAAACATTTGTTCACTAACTGTTCCTAAGATAAGGAACATTCCAAAGGACGTTCCTGCAAATCAGTCTTCTTGTGTCTCAAGAGACATCAATGACCAAGAAAATAATTTTTTTTCATTGTAGATAGAATGAATCTATTTTTTTATGGTGAAGTAACACCTGGAAACAGCTGAAGTAGCACTAAAACTGCCCATGTGAGAAGACAAATACCTCAAGGAAAGGTCCATATAAATGTTGAAGGATTTTTACTGCATAGTTCTGTGTAGTGCCTGGCCTGTGGACCAATGCTGACCTTAGTGTTTGATTTCTCCATTTTCACAGGCATAGTAGCTACATAGAGAGGTGCAAAACTCATTAAAAACAATTAGTCAAATGGGAATTCCTTGGGGTTTTTGAGAAGTTAAATTGCCATCATTTCCCATAAGTTCATGCTCAAAAGTAACTTAAAAACCCCTCCAATTTTATTTCTCCCATAATATATAAGAGTTTGGGAAGACAAAGTCTGAGCAAAAATTCTTCCTGCTCACTTCTTGACACTTCATCAAAAAGACCTACAGAAAGAAGACTCCTCCTAGAGTGCAAATACTGAGGGAATGTCAGAGCATCCTCTATTTACCTCTGCACCTGCAAAGGAAAACTAAAATGTCTGAAGCCCCACCTTTTAAGAACCTTGTGAAACAATCTGGGAACTGAGCCAAAACCTACTCTCACTATATAAGACTCAGGAACAGACAGGTATTTCCTCAGAGGCAGGTTGTTCGGTAGTTTCTACCGGACTTCCAGAAGATGAGTACAGGTGGTGGGATGCGAATACTGCTATGGATATCAATAATAGCACTTGCCTTCACACAGATCAAAGGTAGGAAGATTCTCTTGCTTGGCATTTTTACTGTTTTAAAGAATTTATAACCTGCTTTAGAGTTTGAAACATTTTTTTCTGGGCTTTGTGAAGCTAATGAACCTGTTAGCTTAATGCAAGGTTTTCTTTGCTATTACAAATACTTTCCATCCTAAAAAGAGGAAAATAACTGTCTTGAAAGCTTATATTGTAGTCCATATTCTCATCTATTTTCTCCAGTTGAAATCATGAATAGCTCCACTCAGTTCAGCGTAACTCACTCAAAACTTAAATTCCTACCAAAATTCATCAAGATCTGCATTTAGCTTTTGATGCCCACTTCAAGGCAGTACAGCATTTCTAAATGCACAAACCAAAAGGTGCAAAAGTAGTTTTAGGAGGCAAGAAATCCATGCAGTCTGTCTGCATACATTATTATACATTTTGTTTGTTTATTAGCTGATGATACAGTTCAATAGATAGTTTTCTTGAAAAACACTGGACAACAGATTTTTAAAGTTCATTTACTTGTGCACATGATGTTGCATAAAAGCTTAGAGCACAGGGTTGTTTTTGATTGGGTGAAAGCCAATGGAGCTGCCTTAAATATTCTAAGAGGGCATTAATATTCACAGATGAGTGGAAATCTTTTTACATATATTTCACCTGTTAGTTTCCATCAAAGTTTAAGGCAAGAGTGTTAGGTTTTAGTGCATTTTGATATCGGACACAGATCCTATTGTATTATTTTACATTTTTCCTACATTCAGGTAGTTCCACACTACCTTATGTCAAAAAGGGGTAGTGTGGAAGAATAGCCCATCAAAAGACTAGCTGTAGCATTACCACACTGTGCAATGGAAATTGGTATCTGAAGAGAATATGGCATGAGGCAGTGTTGATACCATACAGTGCTTGGAGATAGAAGCAAAAAGTTCTCTAAGGCTAGGCAGTGGACAAGAGAAACCTAACGCTGAATAGTTCATAGCTTAAGAACGGGCACAACACGTCCTTCCAACACCAGCTGCAGACCCACAGGTGGTGCAAAAAGGAAGGGACTTAAGGAACTCTCTGAAGGTCTGATTTCAGCATTAGCTCCTCTAGCGGTGCTCCCCATGGACTGCCCTTGTAGGATGCAGCAGAGGGTGAGCCTGTCTTGTTGATTTTCTCCAGCCAGCACTGCCTCCCTTGCATCACCCTCTGATGAACTAAGCAGTGCTTTAAAAGTCCCTCTGCCCTCTGCAGATTTTGTATGTATTTCTATTCTGATAGGAATAAACACATTTTTCATGCCATTCCAGTGGAATGAAAATCAAAAGTCACAAATGTATCTATTGAAAAGAGCTACTTTTTTTTTTTTTTTCTGTGT
>NDXB01020216.1:4454-18627 GCA_002631895.1 Agapornis roseicollis | reverse complement strand
TTTTTTTTAAATTTTTTTTTTTTTTTTTTTTTTTCTGTGTGGTTTTTACATTAATTTTCCTACTGCTGCTTATTAAAAAAGTGCCTGAAAGTGTGAAATACAGAGTAACTTTGGTTTTCAGTAAGACAGGACAGAGATCAGTCCTGTAACTCTAAAATTAATGCTTTCTGTACAAAAAGGACCTATTTTTAAAGCCCTCTGGCTAGACTAAGGGGTTTACTGATTCTTAAAGCACACAGTGATCATAAAAAAAAAAAAAAGAAAATGAAGCCCTTTTTCTGAAAAGCTTATAAGGGCATCCAGGGGCATTGTGACAGGTCCTGATGTAAATCTGACTGCCTGTACATTAAGATAGCTTTGCCAATTTTTGATATACTGACTGTTACATGTTTAAGCAGATATAATTGAGAAATGATGAGGGAACTCAAGAAAATTATACACTAACACTTTCCCCCTACACTCTTCTTGATGTAGTGCAAGCCCAGGATGGTGAGCAAGAAACAAAATCAAACTATGCTTCTCCATCGATCCTGCAGCGACAAAAAAGTAAGTACTTTCATGCTGATCTACTTCTAAGACTTTGTCCATAATGAAATTGAGAAATAGTAAGATTACTAGGATCTTCTTATTCCTAGCTAGAACATACTTTCCCTTCTTCCCCATACCCCAACCCCCTCCAATAAAAAAAAGGGGGTTGGGGGTGGGGAGAGGAATTCTCTGCACAGCATACCTAATTCCCAGCCAATCTCTGACTGCTCTAAACTGGAGAACTTCCTCTGAGATATGGCCCAGTGGATTTAGGCTACAGATATGATACAGTTATCTAATCTTTAACTTAATGAAAAGTACATGCCTTCTATCTAAACGTGTATTTTCAGAAAAGGTGTGTGTATACATACATATCACCAATGTACTTAGATAGTAGGTAAAAAAGATACATTTTTTTATGCTGTGTCAACATGACTGCATTACTCATGAGAGAATAAGAAAACTGCAACTACCTTAAGCATTAGAATAATTCAGCACTACAAAGTCATTCATGATACATAACTGTACAGAGCAAACACCATAACTGTACAGCACAAAATAAGGGTGGAATTGTACAATGCTAACTGGTGTATTAACGGTGGCAGACTGAAACAATTAAAGATTAAGACTGCTCTGCAATCTGTAATTTGTGAGGTCACTAGCTGGCAATTAATATAGTGATAAAACCAAATTGGAAGTGTTCCAAAAAATACTTAATAGTGAGTATATTTAATTATTGGAACAGATTGTCAAGGAAGGTAATATTTGCACTGCCCCTTAAAATCCTTACATCAAGATTAAATGAGATTGTCTTTCTAAGGCACGGATTTATCTTAGTGTTACTTTTTGGTCTAAATACAGAAGCCAATGACTGATGTTGCACAATCTACAGTTTGGAAGTCATCAAATTCTATGATTTTGATATTTTCAAGGGAGAATCTTCATCAATTCCTCAGACCCTCATGTTATGAAAATCACATTGCAGGTTCTCTAAGTATTTTATCCCTTTCATTGCTGGATCCAGAGAGATAACATTGGATTTGGACACATAAAATTTAGGGCTGGATCCTACCAATACAAGTCTTTGCATGAAAAGCACATGATCAAAGTTCCTCAGAATTTAAACTGCTTTAAAAAAAAAAAATCTGCTTAGAACTGGTTATGCAAACGTACAAAGAAAGATGAAAACTTCATGAAATACCAGCTCCTATTTCTTATCCTCAGCTTCTAATATTCTTCAGTAACTTTCTGCTCCTAGGTGTACTGAGAAGCAAAGGTTCAGACATAGACATTAGCTCCACTTTTTCTGCATTGCTGAACACTGTGCTTTAAGGATCAGATTGCTGCTTTTCAGTTCAGAACTTTAGGGCCAGAACATCAGTTGTGAGTCTTGGACTAATGATGGAAGAAAGTACTACAGCCAGAGACCACTGTCTTTGGCATTTGGTTGCTAGTGAAATATACAAAAAGCCAGAACACAAAGCACTGTGTAAAAACCATCGTTAAAGCTTTGTGGAAACTTACCCCTATAGTGTAGCTAGTACTAGGAAATGTTAGTCACTAAAGAGACTAGGTAATATCTATTAATTTTCTAATATTTCTATTCAGATTAAATTTAACAATTTTTTCTCCCTTAGATTTTCCACCAGGTTCAAAATCCCAAGAAGTGACAATCATTCCACCATTTCAAAACACACTGAGATTAAAGGGTAAGTTAAACAATCCGTCATGGTTCAGATATTCACACAGGTGATCCTTCAGCATAATAGAATAAAAAATGAACATGTAAATAAGTAATTTTATCAGGTAACAAGGATAATTAAATGTGACTCCAGTACCCAGGCCTACATTTTGTTAATATGATGCAGCTGTTAAAATTTATATATATCTAAATATAATACTTGGATAAATCACACACCGTGCTTCCATTAAAGAGAGGGAACTATTAAAGTGTTCAAAATACTGGTGAGACACCTAATTTAGGGTAGAGTGTACAATTCTGACTGGCCATTTTGAAGCAGTGAGTCTAAATCTGGAAGGATGCAGAGAGGGACTGTGAGGATAATCAGGAAGATAGGAGAACCTGCTTGCAAGGAAATAAGGACTGAAAAGAGGTGACTCCTATAATGAGTGGTGGGAGGAGCAGTGAGGTGGAACCGCTTCAAGGTTAAGTGTAATACTGGCAGAAGAACCACCAGTCATACATGAGACAGGAACATGTTTTAGAAGATGCTGGCAAAAGTCTTCCAGCTATTTAAAGGGTGTGGCTATGAGTGGCCTTCCCTAGTAGGAGTACCATCTAGTTTTAAAGTAAATTTAAACTGGCTTTATGATGAAACTTTAGAACTTCATATATTTAGGAAAGGATTTATAGACTATTGCTGTCAGCAGAACCAGATCACTGGGCACAGTGACCCAGGAGGTCTCTTCTGATCTTAGGTCCTATACTGAACTAAATAAATAACAGATGGATAAACAAAAAGTTCAACAAGAAGGAAAACAAAAGATAGGCTTTTGGACAGAGGCTAGTGGAAGAAATAGGAGGGGAAAAGCAACTAAAGGGAGGGTTTCTGCAGCAAATTACTGAAAATTCTTATTGCTTATTTTGAATCCACAGCTGGCAACCCCTCTCACAATGGCCGTGTGTGCAGCACATGGGGTAACTTCCACTTCAAGACCTTTGACGGGGACATCTTTTACTTCCCTGGGGTCTGCAATTACATCTTTTCATCCAACTGCAAATCTCCCTATGAGGACTTCAACATCCAGATTAGACGTACAACAGTGGAAAATGCTACCACGATCACTCATGTCCTCATGAAACTGGAAGGAGCAGTGATTGAACTGACCCGCGGCTCTGTCCTTCTTGATGGCAAACCGTATGTTCACAACTTGAAACTGCCATCATTGTTCTTGCTTCCAGTGGGCTCTTTGAGCAAGCATCCCTTTCCCTCCTCTGATCTCACATTTTTCCCAGGCAGCTGGAGGGCTCAGGTCTTTCCTGAATTATCAACAACAGAAAAAGAAAGAGTGCCTGACTAAGCTAATTGCTACTTCTGAAGATGATCCCTGTGTCCAGTTTGTTCAGATGAGCTATAGCCCAGATGCTGCCCCACTGCTACAATAATGTATCTTTACAATTGAGTCTATAAATTGGATTCAGTCAAATTGTTAGGTTTTTACACTCTTTAGTTTCTACTTTACATTATTTCTACCAGAACAGGATCCTTGAGAGGAATTTTTGATGGCTTTCATCCTTGCACTCAACAATATGCAGTTAAATAGTAACTGCAGCTTGTACCTGAGCTCATTTAAAATGAACCTCTCTGGAAATTTGCTATCTATATAAAAATGGTAGAACTGACTTTGGCACAAGGTGTGAAACTTGCCCAAAAGGCTGGGTCAATATTTGGGCAGATATCCCACAGTGAGTTGTGTATGATAACAGCTATGCACAGTGAGCTAGTCTAAAGGTTATCTTGGTACAACTTTGAATGGCACTCATGTTACAGAAAGCCTAAAGAGTCTATCCCTTTATTATCACCTGCTTTAAGGAGTAAATAGCAATACTGTGAAGCATAGTGCCTGCAAAACAGAACCTCCCTGAAGTTTTCTGAACAAAACAACTAAAGACATATGCCAACCATTAACAGAGATAACCAGAAGGAGCAAGGAAAGCATTTCCTTGCACAATGTGAAGCAATTGTATAGGAAACAAACAAAACACTACTCACTTGTGCTGTCTGTATTTAGTTACTGCTCTAATTTCCTCACCTATGCATGTCAAAGCTTCTCAAAGAGAATGACAAAGGATATCAGTGTGGATATTCAATGGATATTCTGGCCCTACCTCAGCTGAATTACAGTGATCTTTCCCCAGGGTTCAGATGCCCTATAGCCATATGGGAGTCTTGATAGAGAGAAGTAACAGCTATTTGAAAGTTTCTGCCAAGATAGGACTGACCTTCCTTTGGAATGAAGAGGATGCCCTTCTGGTAAGAGAACATCCAAAATTTGGCAGAAGGCCTGTATTTTGAAAAGAGGCTATTTACATCTTTGCAGTCTTAATCAGCCAGGCAGGCAGTTACTTAGAATCATAGAATCATAGAAGAGTTAGGGTTGGAAAGGACCTTAAGATCATCCAGTTCCAATCCCTGTGCCACTAAAGTGTATTGCTCTGTCTTCCAGTCTTCTCCCAGTTACCCTATTTTTTTTTTTTTTTTGGTCCCACCAAGCTCAGGTCAGGATCAAAACGAGGTCCCTAGTGACATGGCTTAGTGGCAGTCCTGGGGTAATGGCTGGACTTGATTGTAAATGTCTTTTCCAACCTAGCTGATTCTGTGAATAGACCTCCAATGGTAACATTTCCACATCACAGTGAAGTACTCTGATCTCAGACCTGGCAACTTGCTGATGTTCACAGCCCCAGGGCTAGGATAAGACTGAGCTTTCCTTGGCAGACACTGATCTCTCCAGTGGTGCCTACCTTGTTACCACACAACAACATCTGCACAGAATACATATGCCAACTTTTGAGTACATAAGCGATACTGATGTAAGCTGTGTTCCTAAAAATCAAGGCTGACATTGCTATGAACTTAAGCTCTTTCCTCGTTTCTTTCAGGTGGAACTAGATAAGAAATATGCCAATCAAACTTGTGGACTTTGTGGGGACTTCAATGGAATTCCAGTCAGCAATGAATTCATTTCAGAGAGTATGTAAAAAAAGCATTATTAAGTATTGGTGTTCTGGTTTTCTTTCTTTCAACAGTATACTGTAACATAGTTTTGGATAATATTGATGGCAAAATTAGTGCTACTTCTTTATGTATTTCTATGATGTCAGGACTTTGATATGTATTAAATTGCTTCCATCACTTAAATCTTGTAAGACCTGCAACATGCAACTTTCTATGCATTTTCAGTAGTTAGGATCCAGTTCCTTGTATAACTTATTCACCTCCTTTTGCCTTTCATATTATAGTGATATTACTTGGTAATCACCATTCACATCATAGCTGGTAGTGTCACAAATGAAAATATCTCCATGCAAAAGCTAGTAAAAAAAGTAAATATTATTCTAATATTTGGACTGCTTTTTACAGAGACAAAGCTGACTCCAATACAGTTTGGGAATAGACAGAAGATTGATGGACCCATAGAGCAGTGTGCTGATCCTGTTCCTTCTGCTATTCTAATGAACTGCTCAGCTGAATTTGTAAGAACCCCTCTCTCAAAATTTGTTTTCTCAGTATAAAATACATTCTCTCTGTCTTTGGAGAAAACTTGTTGGAAATGGAAAAATATAACATGAAAATGACTCAACAGCAGGTCCAGAGGGAAAATTTTTCTAAATTTAAGTTTTTATTCTTTGCTAAAATGAATTCTAAAATGTTTCATTACCCTTTAGAGAAGAATGGATGTTTCCATGAAAGAGAAATTAATTGAGGATCTCTTAATAGAAAGAAACTGTATAATGCTTGAGAAACCACCTGAGCTGAAAGTAACTCAAGATATGGGAAGACATGGGAGTTAATCAAAGGAGTTCTATATGCACTTGCCCTACTATTAGACTTTTCCCTAAACATCTGCCTACAGCTACTGTTGGACAGGTTTTGGACCAAATGAACCTTTTGTTTGTTCTGCTAAATGCCTTAACAATTAGTTTCCTATTTTCTAAACACTTGTTTTACTTTGTTTTCCCTCCTAGGCTTCTATCTGTGAGACAGTATTAACCAGTACAGCATTTGCAAGCTGTAATACGCTTGTGAACGTTCAGGACTACATTGAAACTTGCATACAAGACTTATGCCACTGTGATAGCTCTATGGCTGACTTCTGCATGTGCAACACCTTTGCTGAATACTCCCGGCAGTGTGCTCATGCAGGTGGACAGCCTCTGAACTGGAGAACCTCAGAACTATGTCGTAAGTATCCTGGAAAGGGACTTTCACCTGTGCTTACTACCCATATCTAGTAACCTTCAAAGATGTGTTGGTTTTGTTTTGGTTTTATTTTTTTTTTCTCTTCACAAAGAAGCCCACCATTTGAGAATGCATGCAATTTTCATTAAATCAGCTTTAATCTGAAGACTTTGGAAACAGGGAAGTTTAGAGGATTTTGCATTATTAATGGTTTTCAATATATATCAGAAAGTCTGAAATGTTTCGACCTCCACTTGGATCAGGATTCCCCTTTATATCTTGACAGAAAACAACCCAAATTACAAATACTGTTTTCTCAACATTTCAAAGGAAAAGTTGGCATTATAATACTCTTTCTGCTTTCAGCCAAATCATGTCCTTTCAACATGCAATATCAGGAGTGTGGATCCCCCTGCTCTGACACATGTAGCAACCCAGAACGATCTGCACTTTGTGAAGATCACTGTACAGATGGCTGCGTCTGTCCTCCAGGCAAGCTTATTTACTGCCCTTTTCTCATAACCAGAACCACCATAACACCTGTAGACATTTAACAACTTTCCTACTCTGTCATTCTCATCACATCACCATTGTTATTATCATCAAACTAATAACTACATTTCTTCCTTGATACACAAGCACCATTTCTATTCAGATTACTCAAACTACCCTTTACAATCATAAACATGCCTGAGACATGTACATAATGACATGTACATAATGAGAATAAGATACTTTACCTCTAACAATAATGGTATGTCTTTTATTCTCAGCATCCCCATTCAGTTCAGAGAAAGTACATAATATGTAATCACATTTTACCTACCCTGATAACTCCTGTTGTTAAAAAAGCTGTGTCTGGTTTCTCAAATTACCATACCCTTTCTGTCCAGTGCTGCATGTCTAAACAAGGAGCTGAGAGGGCACTAGGCAGTGTGCAAAATCTGGCACCTCAAAAAGTTACACAAGATAATTGAGTATAAGTACAAGACAAACAACACAAATGCATTCTCTTTGTGACATTTACTTCTGGGACTGAGAATTGTTGCTGTTGTGATTGACTCCACGGTAGGATCTTCACCCCTTGCAGCTTTTCTGCCTATCTTTCATGAAGTCTTGCAGAATCCACCATCACTTTTTTTGTATAATTGCATTGATTTCTCTTAGATAAATCTCTGCCTTTGCGTATAGAACTATTTACTGTACCATTAGTATATGTACTGTTACATATGTCCCTGGGCAATCTTACGAATGGTTTATATATTTCACCTCATTATCTAGCAATTTTAATCCTAATTCCGTTCTAATGAAGCCCATAACAGAAAGGTATTTCCCTACAGATCTCTTTTGATCACTCTAAGATTGTAGATAAGCTTCAGTGGAATATAGCCCTTCAACCCTTACATAGTTTGCATCCTATTATTTTAAAATATTTTCTATTCATTTTTCTGTGCAATACAGAAGAAATTTAATGTATGCTTTCAGGCATACAGACAGATGCAGGCTCTGAAATGCACAGAATGCATAACAGACCATTTCTTTCCCTAGGAATGGTATTTGATGATATTAACGGTGCTGGCTGCATTCCCCGTAAAGAATGTCATTGTACCTATGAAGGTGAATCTTACGCTCCTGGTGCCTCCTTCTCATCTAAATGCAGATCATGGTAAGATACTCCCTTTCTCATACTTCTTTTTTATAGATGCATTACCTGAACTTTTTGAAGTCAGGGTAAAATTACTAATTTCCCTTTAAAAATAAATGAGGAATGACTTACCAGCTGAAGAAGTTCTTTACTGTGAGGGTGGTAAGGCACTGGAACAGGTTGCCCAAAGAACTGGTAAATGGCCAGGCTGGACAGAGTCTTAGGAGACATGGTCTACTGTGAGGCATCCCTGCCTGTGGCAGGGGGCTTGGAACTTGATGAACTTAAGGTCCTTTCCAACCCCAGCTGTTCTAAGATTCTATGATTATACATTTCTAGAAGATATTTACATCTCTCTTTTCTCCAACACTTGGAAGCAAACATTTGAGTTTAGATACAGGCAGTCCGATTTCAAGACCAATCAATTAAAAGAAACAATCAAATTCAAATATTGGAGGTGTTTAAAAATGTGAATTACTGTGTTATATCTTTTATAGCACTAAAGTGTAATGCTAGGGTGCTCATGGAAATCCTATGGAAGTTGTGACATTTAGCAATATATTGCATTAGGCAGAGTGGGAGATCATATTTGAGAGGCATGTTTGACAGATATGTTTTTCCAATATCACTATAATTACTGAAGTATTATTGCTCAAGTGTAGGTATATTTACTTACCTATGTACAAATACAAGCACAACAAACATGAATGTTATATTTCAAGAAATACTTAACATGTCTAAAGCTTGAGCCATGCTAATGGAGATGATGGGCAATCTTTCATACACAGTAGAATGGATGCCAGGTTCACCAGGACTGAATTCTGCACAAAGACTGGAAATGAACATCAATATATATAAAAAAATCATCACTAATATAATTGTGCCTACCCCATACTTATTCTGAGATTTCAAAGTAATGTTGTTTATTTCATATGATCAATTCTTCAAGAAGAAAATTAAAGCATCAATTGCCGTTATTGTCTCTTATTTCACTTACACTTGCATTACACATGGTTACTGAATGCCTTCTTTGTTTCAGTACCTGTGCTGGAGGTGAATGGTCTTGTATCACCCAGTCATGCCATGGAACATGCAGTATTGAAGGAGGCTCCCATATCTCAACATTTGATGAAAAATATTATTCCTTCTTCGGAGACTGTAGTTATGTCCTAACCAAGGTAAAGCTTTGTCACAATCCTTGCTAAAGAAATATGCTAAAGGAAAATGTTTTTATTATAGATAATGTTTTGGGTTTTTTTTGATTAAAACTGACAATCACATCACTAAATAAACATATTGTAGTAGTTTTGTATTCTTTAATCATCATTTAAGAACTGCAGAGTTTTTAGGTTCCATGAAACAATCTCCATGCTTCCTACCAGTTTTTTAATTAAATATTCCCTGTCTGGTGTTTTATAACTACTTCTGAATTATGCATTTATTATGTCCATTTCTACTGTCCTTTTTGTCGTAGTCAATATAGTTCAAAGGCTTATTTCATTAAAGATATTTATAATAGAATTACTATACAGAATTCATGTGAGAAGAGCTATTTTATTAAGATGATTAACCTTCCAAACAGTCTTTACCAGCAAACATAGAAGATACTTTAAAAGCAAAAAAGCTAGGAAGTCATACATGTATTCTAAAACTTGAATTAGAAATTGATGACTTACAAAAATACCAAAGATTTACTGGATGTTTTAGTTTAGTAGGGACTGAATTTTGAATAGATGTATCTAAAATAATGATTACAGGTTTGCATATTTTAGAACCCTAGGTATATTTGCCATTTATTTTTATTGGATGAGTGATGAAAACGATTTTTGTAGACTTTATATTAAATAAAATCTGTTCTCAGAAAGATCAAACAGAATGCTACCAGAAAAAGAATTTAAAAAAAAATGTCTAGAATGAGGTAATTTAGAAATAGACTAGACAAAGGCAATGAAACTTTCTGATGAGATTCACAAGCACTGGGCTCAATCCACAAGCACTGGGTTCGATCCACAATGGAAGCATAGATCAGGCTTACACATTAAAGTCCCCTTTTGGTACCAACATGTAAGATTAGATTCTCAGAGGCTGTAGAAATACTAAAAAATCCTAAATTTGGACACAAAAGGTCAATAAGCCCATAATTTTCACACTAAATTCTTCATCTCACCCCAAAAGGGATAAGACATGTTCAGAATCACAGCCTTCTGCATGTTTCCCAGTAATTTCTTGGGTATTGGGCACACATTGAGTATAGCTTGCAGGTCGCAGTCTTATGAAAATCAGACCTGAGAGAAAAAATTAGAATTTTTGCTCTTATTCAGTAGCCTAGTGAATGGTGATTTTAGTGTAATTTTTTCTTATGAGAAGATATTTAAATTCATATTTCCTACCTGTTAAAATAATGTCCAAATTACTAGGTTCTTTGATAATTTATTCAGTGCAGAAGGGACTGGAAACAAGTTCTGTCCTCCCCCAGGTAAACACCATAACCAATGGGCAAGAAAGGCACACTTCCTTCTTCTCTAGCATATTAAACTAGTATTACCTAAACATTAGCAAGTTTTAATGTTCAACTTAATAGTCTAACTTGCCTTTGAATGTCAGAAGTAATGGATACTGATGTGGTGACTGTATACATATATGTAAGAACACATGAACAGGAAGAAATGGAATATAAAACATAAAGTGTACACTCACTTTACTAAGAATACTATTTAAGCGTGAACCTCCTTAACATAACAGTATTTTAATTTAACAAATCATTTTAACAATGCATTTTGTTATCTTCTTCTAGCTCTGTAATGGCAATGAATTCACTGTTCTGGGAGATATCTACAAGTGTGGCCTGACTGACACTGAGACATGCCTAAAGGGTGTGACTGTCAGTCTAAGTGGAGGACAAACTGTAAGTAGCAAATGTAGACACCTAACATTCTGCTGAGATGTTTTCAAAGCATAATAGACAAGTAGTTTGCAAATTATACATAAGATCAAAGACAGGAAATCTGCACAGATTTTCTTTTTTTATGTCATTTGTACCTTATTCAAAGAAAATTTAAGAACAAAATAGGTACACTGGAACCCAAGATCATAGTAGTTTTCTGTCATTTAGTTATCTTTGGGGTTTTGATTATTTATTTTGACAGTCAATGGACCAAAATAATAAAGAGCAGAGAAATAGTATAGGAATCAGAACATCATCGCAGTCTCCCCCACTGGTTTTGTTTGTTTGTTTGTTTGTTTGTTTTTTTTCCTTTATCCTGAACAACACTAGATAGAAAACATTTATCTTTCCTAAATATATTTGATAACCATTGCCTTTTCTTGTGGACAGAACATTGTGATCCAGCCTTCTGGCAGTGTATTTGTAAACATGATCTACACACAGCTGCCATTCTCTGCAGGTAAGTTCCTTTGGAAGACTTCTGTAGTGTTTCTTGGTTTTGATTTTAAAATGCTATTACATCAGTTAAACTAAAGCAAATTTTCATCTTCGGTTACACTGCAGCAAACTCAAGGTACTCCAGTAGTGCATAGTCTATCATTTCTTTCAGTAATAGGGTTTCCTTACTCAACTCTTCTAATTTTAGCAAAATTTTGGACTAATTTTAGCAATAACTAATTAAATAGCGATTCAGTTCAATTCAATTCACTGCACACTTCCAGATCCAAGTACTGCCATTAGAGAGGAAGATAAAATGTTGATATGCAAAATAACTCCAATATCTGAAGCTGTGTAGTTCCCTGTGTTCCCTCTACCCCTTTATTTGGTGCATATTCATCATTGGGGAGTTCCTTCCATGTCAGTTCTTCTCAGATACTACTGTACCTGAACAGACAGCAAACCGTGGTTGGAGTCTTTTAAATAGTAACAGAAGTGTGTGTTCTTCCCCTTATTTTAAAACACTTAGCAGGAAGTGGAGGGTTTTAATACATTTGTTGTTTAGGGTAAAGGCAGCCTGGTTTTGTGCTGGATTTGAAATCCTGTATAGATAATTTTCCCCCCATTTCTTCAGATATTAGGATCCTATCAAACACAGCCATAGAATCTCTCTACATAATGAATTACTATTTCAACTGTTCATCACATATGAAATTACAACTCTTACGTTCTTATGACCCTAGCAAATGTCACCATCTTTAGACCATCATCTTTCTTCATCATTCTGCAAACGACCTTTGGTCTTCAGCTACAGGTTCAGCTCGTGCCTCTCATGCAACTTTTTATAGACTTAGACCCATCACATAAAGGGCAGACCTGTGGTAAGTGATCTTATCATAACAACTGCCTTCATCAGTATGCTTAATTCTGTAGGAGACTTTCACAACCCATCTGCTTCCTTTCAGGTCTCTGTGGTAACTTCAATGACATGCAGACAGATGATTTCAAAATCACCAGTGGTGTAATAGAGGGTACTTCAGCTGTCTTTGGCAATACCTGGAAAACATGGGCCAATTGTCCTGATGTCGAAAATACCTTTGAGGACCCATGTACTCTCAGCATACAAAATGGTAAGCTCACTATAAAGAAACCTTTTCCATTCTCTTCTAAGATGGAAAGAAGGAAGAAGCTGATCAGCCACCAAGCACTTAGCCAAAATAACAGTGGACCATTAACATGCACACTATTTTTCTAAACTGACACTAGAAGTTTCTGATTAATAAATAATTAATAACTAGGATAATATTTTGGATCTTCAAAAACATTCCTTTGAATAAAGAAAGCAGGTGGTTTTGACAACTTAAGAGAAACCAGAACCATAACAGCGTATCAGTGATTCATTCCTGGAAAGGGCTGATTGTCATATAAGAAATGAAGTTGTGCATATACCCAGTGAAGTTTGCACTCAGCATGATTCTTCCACTGTTAAACTGAGAATCAGACTTACATTTCAGAGCTTTGTACCTCTCAGACTCTATTTCAGCTAATGAAATACATAATTTTTGAGAATTCACAAGCCACTCTCCTGTTTACTGAGATGAACGAGCATATTTTTAATTCACAAGGTACACCTCTTTTGCAAAATTCAGCTAACCATGTCCTAGTTTATTCCATGACAACTACCATGAACTAAGAGCATTCAGTTTACAGAGTTCATATTTCTGTATAGAGGAAGTGAAAATCTGTTTGTGTCTCAGCAAATGCAGAGCTGAATTCCATTGTAAAGTTAAGCTTCTGCAATTTGCCTGCAGGAAGTATAGTTACACTGAGACAAGAGTTTGGACAATGAACTGCAACAGAAATTCTTATGTTTTCAATTCACAGATCAGTATGCTCAGCACTGGTGTGGACTGCTCTCTGATAGCATGGGGCCTTTTGCTAAATGTCACTCAACAGTAAATCCAGAAATTTACCAGAAGGTACTTGGCCTTTAACTTTTCTGCATTTAAAAGAAAAAAGACTCAGATTCCTGATACTAACCCCTGAGAGAATGACTTGCCAATTCGGAGGAGATGCATTCATGATAATTCTTTTCAAGCCAAGGGTTTGTTTTTATCTAAACATCATAATAATTCCTCCTTTGTAACGGTAGCTTTCCTTCCATTCCCAGGAGGATAAACTTAACAAGCCTATTCCTGCTGCCCTTCTTTTAGGTACTAATCTAAATGCCTAATCTATGACCTTGAACTCCGTGGACTTCTTGCCAGGTCAAAGGTTAAAAGCTGTCCTTCCTGAGATATACGGAAAGCTTTAGTCAGAATCTTAACTAGCACATTGCTTAGCTGCTCCAAATTGCTCTAAGAAAATTTTTGCATGTATCCAAGACAATGCAAGAAATACATCCAAGAAGCAGCAAAAAGATTTAGATAAGATGTGAACAAAAATGTTCAAGGAATTCAAGGTGATAAAGCTCTGGAACAGTCTGGGAACTTTACAAGGTCTCCCTGTTATTAGTAATCTGCAAGATTATATGTAAGAAACATCTTCTGGAATGACAATATTTTAGTGACCTTGCCTGGCATTATACAACTTATTGTTTTCTTCATTCCTCTGAGACAGAATGCCCAGGCACCTATGCCTAAATCCCAAAGTTGGGAAATCTATCAACTGAAAAATTTAAAAAAAAAAAACAAA
>NDXB01020215.1:7874-45823 GCA_002631895.1 Agapornis roseicollis | reverse complement strand
TCCCCTCCTCCCTGGCAGAGCATGAGACTCAGAAAGTCCTTGGTCAGACTAAACATTTGAGCAATAACTAAGAACATTGATGTTATCAGTTCTGTTCCCAGACCAGAAGTCAAAAACACAGTGCTGCACCAGCTACTAAGAAGAAAAAATGACTACTACTGCTGAACCCAGGACACATACAAAATCAGTGAAAAAGTTTCCATTGTTTGTTAGCTGAATTAGGCTGTAAGATTATTGTTACATTGTTTGGCCAGTACCTGTTTAAAAAAATCCCAAGTTGTCTACAAAATAACTGAAGTATATTACTTACAGCATATTACACTGAAAATAAATAAGAGTTAAAAGAGAGAGAACAATACATAGTACGAGATACCTGATTAGATGCTGTGTTTAATGAACAGCACATTATATTGATGAAACTCAAAGATAAATCAGGAATGCTGCATTTCTCCTTGGGAAATAGAAGATCTTCCAGATCATAAGGTTATTTATTCCCTCTAAAACTATTTCAATCACTATGTGCTTCCTTTAGGTCAAAGTTTAAGTCTTTGTATTGAATTGAATTGAAAATTTCTCAGAAATTCTACTGAAAAAATCTTACTGGTAAACCTCTACACTCTCATGGGTTTTTTCTTAAAAACAGACCTGATGTTTAACCTGTTTGCATCCTTTCAGACCTTATCTCTCATCGGCATACTCTCTGAAGTAATTACTAATAATGCAATAATACCTTTCTAGTGCCTGCTTTATCATTCTAGAGTTGAACTGGACTGAAACTGAATTAAGTGAAAAGCATTCACATCACCTAATGGTTGTTTACCTCTTACATTCCTGAATTTACCCTGTGGCCTTTTTTACTACCTGTTCTGTATTTTCCTTTGTGAAGATTTAAGAAGCAAAGCAGTTCAGTATTTATTTACTTACTGGAAAAATTCTCTGTAGGCACTAGAGGCAGTCATTCTGGAATTTGTTTCTACTGTCCATGTATTTGGAACATTTTGGCCACTTATCACTAAAAACAAAAAGCTAACCTAAATATTTTTACTTGTGTTTTGTATATTCACTTGTAATAACTCTGTCCCCCTCAATTTTGTTAGAAATACATAAAAACATACAAATTGCTTTTCCAGATTTTTTTTTGCAGTTTTCCAGGGACTTCAAATATAAACTAGAAAAATTTTATAAGATTATTCACAATGTACTGAATTAGACCATTAAAATGTTTCTGAACACAAATTAAACATTTTAATATAAATGATAAATTCATTACATTTTGAGATAAAAAGTCTGAAATAAAGGATAAGAGCTCCCAAAGTAATTATAAGTTTGCTTGGGAAAGGAATATAAATATAAAAAAAGTTTAAAATTTAATAAAATTAATTCAATGCTAATAGTTATAACATAGGGAGACTAGAAAATCTATGTTTTCCAAAGTGACTGCTTCCCAGGTTATCAGCTTTACCTAGGGAATACAAATATGGTGAAGCTATCTATGCAGAAGTTGTTAGCATTTCATATAATGGCACTTTATCTGAGAACGATTCAATGAAAGAAACGTACAAAATAATATTAAAAGATATATAGGATTCATCTACAAAAAGGCTACCACTGGGTACTAAAGAAGGAGTAAAAAATTATAGCCTGATGACCAGAAAATGATAATTTTCTGCTGCTTGGTAGATTAGTGACCTGCATTTGCAGATTTCTGAACAACTAGCATTCGCTATAGTGATAACACAAGATGATGACTGCTTAGCCCAGCTCTCAGGATTTTAATATTATCCATTTTGGAAATTACTTGTCTCCTTGCTCTTGACAGTGGAACAAGAGCCAGAAAAGATGCAGAATCAGGGTACGAGTAAATCTGGGGTCTAAGGTTCTGTAAGTGTCTCTTCTGATTGTAAGTTCTCAATAGAGTTCATTGCTGACTTGTAACATAGAAGATGTAATTTAATTCACTGATTAAGATATCTACCTTAGATTTCTACCCTGCTGACACTTAAATTCTGTCTTTATCTGTGATGTGAATCAATCCCAGAGCATCTACCTTTCAAACACACCACTAGGGCTATACTGACAGGCTACACTGATACCCTTGAGAGCAGGATCTTACGGCAACAGAACAAGTTTAGTATCATGAAGAAATCTGCAGTGCCTTCAAAGGAATGTATGATTTTTTATCTAACCCAGATGCAGATGAATGTATAAATTCAGAGGCAAGACCTGCAGCATAGGTGGAATTTTTGTCTAGACTTGCTATAAAGCTTTTGCTTTGGCAGTATGGCAAGCCAACTAGAATCACTTCACCACAGAGAAAAATAGACATGGTAAATTGGTATCTGGTTTCATACCCAAGTTCCACGAAGAAAAGTTGTTAAAACAAACAAAAACTAACCACAACAACAAAACAAACCACACCCAAACCAAACAAAAAACATAAAACAGAGACCAAGCAATTGAAGACCCAGAAAACACCAACTAGGGACAGAAGATTAACAAATTTTCCCTTCCTTCTTAAAAGACAGGTGAATGTCAGAACCACCTTGTCATCCTCCACCAAGAAGCAAAATGGATAGCAATTTTTTAGCATCTAATAACTTTAAGGCAGTAAAGAGTCCAGGTGCCTTGGAAATACATGTCAGAGAAGAATGACCAAACAGTTTTTCCAAATAAAACAGCCAACCAGAACATGGCAAAAGGAAACTCAGGAAGTTTTGGGACTTGTTGTGGTTTAAGCCCAGTCAGCCAAGCAGCTTGCTCACTCACTGCTCCCCTTTCTCCCCCAGCTCCTGGAGGGATGGGGAGGGGAGTCAAAAGAATGTAAGTCCCATGGGTTGAGATAAGAACAGCCCAGTAACTAAGGTATAACACAAATCACTATCGCTACCAACAATACTAATAATGATAAGGGAAATAACAAGGGAAAGAACACAACCGCCCACCACCCACTGACCGATACCAAGCCCGACCAAGCAGTGATTTAGCCCTTCCGGGTAAATGCCTCCAGTTTATATACTGGGCATGATGTGCTGTGGTATGGAATCCCCCTTTGGCTAGTTTGGGTCAGGTGTCCTGTCTCTGCTTCCTCCTGGCTTCCCCTCCTCCCCGGCAGATCATGAGACTCAGAAAGTCCTTGGTCAGAGTAAACATTACTAAGCAGCAACTAAAAACACTGGTGCTATCTGTTCCCAGNTGGCTTCCCCTCCTCCCCGGCAGATCATGAGACTCAGAAAGTCCTTGGTCAGAGTAAACATTACTAAGCAGCAACTAAAAACACTGGTGCTATCAGTGCTGTTCCCAGGCTGAAAGTCAAAACCACAGCACTGCACCAGCTACCAAGAAGGAGAAAAATGACTGCTACTGCTGAACCCAGGACAGGACTCTAATGTGGGAGTAACTTATTTTAAAGGCAATGTAGTCCTTAATTTTGATTTGGAGAAAGTGCTCACTGAATTATTTTCATCTATAACTGATGTTAGTGGTTCAGAAGGATAACTATTCCCAGTAACTAATTAATTTCAGATTTATGGAATGCTTTTCTTCACAGGAAGAAATCTATTCTAAATATTAAAATATTCAACTAATCATTAATTCATTGCCATCTGTTCATAATTCAGCTGCAACTGCAATATTTATTACCCTAAGAATTACCTAATGAAAAAGAAGGTATTTTCAGAGCATATTTATGCATATAGAATTTTTTAAAATCCACATTATACATACCTTTATATGTCCTGTGCATGTTTGAGAAAAATTACATCAAGACAGCTCTGTCCATCTACAAATGGGACAATTAAGCATCTCTAGTATGAGCATCATGTGGAATTTGAAACTCCATACTGTTCAGAATAGAAGCAAAATAATTAAAAGGCAAATAAATGCAATGATTTTGATGAAGAAGCACAAAAAACTAACTATGTTCAAGTTATGGATATTACTGGTAATTTCCTATGTGTTACTAAGCTATCTGTTATACACTGAAGTTGGTTTTGGTTATTTTTATAGGAACCAGATAAAGCAGGGCAATAAATTGAAACTTCAACATCAGTGTTTTTAAAAACACACAATAATTGTAACAAAACAGCGAGGTGCAATTTCTTATAGTCTGAAGATGTGTAAGAGGAAACCCTAGAAAATATAAGGGTTTTTATTATAGAATCATAGAATAGATAGAGTTGGAAAGGACCTCAAGATCATTTAATTCCAACCTCCCTGCCTCAGGCAGGGACACTACACACTAGACCATGTCACCCAAGACTGTCCAACCTGGCCTCACTAGTCATCTAATAGACTTTGTGATCTAAGAGGGTCATGATCCTCTATGGGCAAATAATTTTCATGAACGAACAGACAAATGTTTCCAAGCCTGCTTATTCAGAACTTGCAAACGTTTCTTTCATATATAGAAACAGGTAAATTTCCCACAGTTGGCTCAGTAAGATAAGTGACAAAACTCAGACTTTTTAAAGATAATTTAGCTGAATAAAGACTCTAAGTATACAAACAAATTACTTCTCATCCATATTTTTGATAAATCTCTTTCCTGTCACTTCAACATGTTTAACAGCAGCAGCACGCTTTTGAGTTTCTTCTTGCAATTATTCTCTGTAGCTCTGAAGGAGAACATCAGAAATATCTCACTGCCTTTATTATTATTATTATTAAGGTTTTGTGTTTGATTAAGTTAAAAGCGGCTTCTCATTTATTTGCCTTTATTTTGTCCTTCACCTAAGCCACTTCTATTAGAATAATATATTCTTACCAATATTAATAAGCTGCCTGAGCATTAGGGAAAAAAAGAAGTAAAAATAAAATCTTAATGTTCTTCCAGGGACTTGCTAAAGGTCCAGATGCTCAAAGTAATTTAATAATGCTTAGCACCCAGCAGCAGCCTAGTGAATGTCTCAACACATGCACAGCACCTGTTTTTGCAGTTAAATTAAATATTAGCAGTTGATAAGGCTAAAACCAAAGAATTAGATCCATTTCTTGAAGATGTGTGCTGTACCCCTCAAATCCTACTTAAATACCTCTGAATAATGTCTATTTCTTTCACTTTTTGGATCTCTCCCCTAGAAAAGGAAATCACTTCTCTGTTTTGAACATTTGGATAGTTATGCTGTCTATATTGGCCAACAGTGTGTGGGTAACAACAGCAGGACAGATGGCAATGGATTAATGTTTAAACACTAACTCAGCAGCACCACCATGCAAACTACTAATGACCTGTTCCCACTCAGACTCTACTTCTACAATTAAATCCAGCCACTGCTTATAGTTTAGTATGGTATGGTATGGTACGGTATAGTATGGTACAGCAGGAGGGGATTATATCTTTTAATATTGAGGATAAAATATTTGAGAACTTGAACAGAATTTTCTACAAATAATAGAAGCACCTAGGCTTACATTTCAAATACAGTGAGGTAAAATAAAAAGTGTACAAAACAGAAACGTAAGTGCAAGACTGTTATACTGCTGGCAAAATCATAGAATCATAGAATAGTTAGGGTTGGAAAGGACCTTAAGATCATCTAGTTCCAACTCCCCTGGCATAAGCAGGCACACCTCACACTAAACCATGCCATGCAAGGCTTCGTGCAACCTGGCCTTGAACACTGCCAGGGATGAAGCATTCACAACTGCCTTGGGCAACCCATTCCAGTGCCTCACCACCCCAACAGTAGGTGTATGTCCAGTCTCCCTACAGATGCTCTGGAATCAAAGTCAGCATTGAGATGAAATACTAAAGCACCAAGCTGAGGCTTATTACGCACCCCTTTAACACAGGCCTACCAAAGCAATTTTGCTCCCCTTCTACAATCACTGCTTGGAAAACACTGATTTAGCATTCCCTTTTATGCTTTTCCCATCATGTCTAAAGTGATATCAGATATATAACTTTATTGCCTTTTCATGAGAAAAGAGCACTGCAGCTGCTGCTTTTCCAAGGGTTATCCTGCAGGAAGCCATCACACAACCAGTCCTCTGCTTGCCTGGCTATTTGTGCCAGCACCAACTGTAAGCAGCTAGGGTGTGAAGCTTCACAGCTTCTACTGGAAGCGTGAGGCTTCCAGTAGACTGGCTGAGGAAGACCTGCTACTTGTCCCTCTTCCTCCCTCTCCATGGACTTGTTCTGTACCCCTTTGAAAGAATCATAGAATCACAGAGTATCTCAATTTGGAAGGGACCCATGAGGATAATTGAATACAACCCCCTGTTCCTCACAGGACTAACTAAAACTAAAGTATATGACTGAAAGCATTGTTGTCATGGTGTAAACCCGGCTGGTAACTCAGTACCATGCAGACCTTTGCTCACCTCTCCCTCTGTCTCCCCTCCTTGGGCAGGATGGGAATGAGAATTGAAAGATTTAAACCCTGCAGGTTGAGATAAGAACAGTTTAATGAATAAAATAAAACATTACTAATAATAATTATGATAAGGGAAATAACAAGAGAATATAAAACTAAAAGTGGAAAAAGAAAAAATAAACACAAGTGATGCACCATATAATTGCTCACCACCCTCCGACTGATACCCAGCCTGACTCGAGCAGTGATCTGGGCTTTCCAGGTGACTCCTACCAGTTTATATACTGGGCATGACGTGCTGTGGTATAGAACACCCCTTTGCCTAGTTTGGGTCAGGTATCCTGTCTCTGCTTCCCCCAGCTTCTTGTGCTCCTCCTCGCTGGGAGAACATGAAACTGAAAACTCCTTAATCTGAGTAAAATGCTACTTAGCAACAACTAAACATTGGTGTGTTATAAGCATTGTTCTCAGACTGAAGTCAAAACACAGCACAGCACCAGCTTGACACTGCACAGCCCTGATCACTTTCCTGGGGAAGTATGTTCCAGTGACCAATCACTCTCAGTAGAGAACCTTTTCATTGAAGTTCAATTTTTTATACAGATTTATACCTTTCCACATGTGAAAAAATTCCCAATTTCATAACAGCAACTCAATGATAAGTATGATTTATGCTGAATATATGCATCAAAATTGTTGTTACAGAAGAAAAAAGCATGCTGCCCCACCTGCTGCATATGCCTTAAAGTATTTCTAAAGCCCAAACTTAAGGAGTATTCTGACTTAAAAAAGGCATCTTTTCCTCCATGTGCTTGTCCTTTCCAAACCAGCTACAGATTATGGAAAGAAAAAAACATCAAAATCGAGTCTCTGACCTCAAAACTAGTTCTAAACATAGATGATGAATAAACTTAGAGAAAGAGAGAGAAAATAATCTGAATGTATTTTGTCTATGCTACAATTATAGAAAGAAATATCAGATTATTTATAAAAGTAAAAAGTATGTTTTTCATCTGTTACAGACAGCAAAAGGTGTTCTCCTTTTGCTTCAGATATGAACTAGCATGAGCTGTACCTTGTGTCCAAAGTAGAAATAGTCTTCCTGAGCTCAGACTGATGAAAAGAATAAGAAAAGAAGAAAACCTGGATCTTTGGGAAACTCTTAAATGTCAAAAACTTTTACAGTTTGAAGAATGCAGAAAGAAGAAAAAATATACTGAATGAGGAAAGAAAAGGAAGGGGTCTCAAGACCCCAGCTCTGGAAGTACCAATGTAGTGCTTAAATAATTTAACAAAAACTGATTTTAAGATTGAAAGAAGACTATATACAACATGCTAGTGAGGATACTTAAAGCAAGGAATCTGATATTCACAGCTTAGACCTTCTTTGCTAAGCTGTTTAGAACCAAGAATTCACAAGCACCTTGCCCCTAAAATAACCCCATGGGAATTGTACAGAATTTAAATATTGTCCTATTTCTGCTTGCATTTTTATTTATTCATGGGGGAATTTTTAATTCTTGACATATCAACTGACACTATATGCTCTTGTATTTCAGGAAAGCGATTTCAGGTTAAATGAAGGCTATACCTACCACAAAGAATTACCACCTGGTCATAATAAGCGACAGGGAAATAGCTTACTACTCTATTTTTATAGCACAGTTTTCTTGAGGCAATTCATAAAGCAGATGTAAGATGTGCTTTACACCATAGAGTACATCAAATATTAAACAGTGGTGTAGTGTTATGTCTGCACATAACATACAAAAGTATCATAAAAACATGAAAGATACTGCTTAAAAATTGAAAATGTACCTAAATGAATAAAAGCATCTGAAGTACTATGTAAAGTATCTCTCCCTTTCAAAGGGATCATGTTACCCAAGCACAAGTGAATTGTAAATGACTGGTGACACCAAATATAGTTAATAATTTTATGAGTTAATTATGTATAATAATTAATAATAATGTATAATTGGATGCATAAAGAAGTATTATTTTTCAGTCCAGCTAATTAAAGGCCTAATCACAAGAACATAAGTTCCCCACTGCTGAATGTCAAATGTACATACACATATTAACACAGAGAATGATGCAACTAACTTACAAGACAAACAGAAGTAAAAACTAGAAAAGAGTTTTTTGCAACTGTTTTTTACTAGCCCATTAACTACTACTGCTTCTTGATGCTAAATCAAAGTGAACAACTCAAAAGACTTTCTATAATTGGAAGATGAGAAATGCAGTAGAAACATGGATGAATTTCAAACATATTAACATGATAATTTTTAAAAGGCTACTTTGGCAGGTCCCTCAAAGGGCTGGCAAGGAGGTTGAAGTTTTGACTCTCTTTCAGGGCTTCACATTTTCCTAATACCATACTTCAATATAATTAATTCATGTAAGTAGATTCTCATGATAGTTGAGACAAAGTCATTAAGAGTATATCAGTATATTTTGTGCGAGCTCCTATTACAAAACCTGTTATAGCACAGATGGTTTATAAAAAGATTTTTCAAGGGACTAGACAGATAGAAACAGAGGCAACGTCACATTGCACAATAAATTATGAGAAGGTATGAGACTCAGATTCCAGCTGGACTTTTCAACTGTTATGAGCAACATGGCATGCTTTCTGACTGCCTCTTGGCTCATCGCATGTACTTTGCCAGGAGGAGACGTAAAGCCATATGGCCTGTCAGGCACCACTCTGTTGTGCCTTCTGCAGTGTTCCTGAAGTTGAAAGACATCCTTTAACTGCAGTTAAGTACAAGGTAGCTAACCTGTACTAAGGGCAAGTTACCTCACATTACTGTCATTTAAAATATCTGACAATGGATCTGCACCACAGACTGGCATATGAGCTGTATTTTCACCTCCTATATAAATTGTTTATATTCCTATATTTGGAAAGTGTTTAGCTTACTACAAAACTTTGGTAAGAAACATACTACTATAAAGTTTGTATACTTGGAAGGTACAATATTTTGGTGTGACAGTTCTCTGAATATTCTCTGGACTGATTAGTAATTAACTTAAACCACTGAAAATAGAGTAATTTTCAACAAAAAATTCAATTTAAGGTGCAAAAAACTCTGTAAAAAATATAAGCGAAGCAAGTAATTTAGCATAGAAATTACAGGTTACAATGAGAAGAGCCTTACTAATAATAAAGTGACTCAAAAGAGTTTAAGCTATTCATAGAATCATAGAATAGTTAGAGTTAGAAAGGACCTTAAGATCATGAAGTCCCAACCCCGAACACCTCACACTAAACCATGCCACCCAAGGCTTTGTCCAACCTGGCCTTGAGCACTGCCAGGGATGGAGCATACACAACTTCCCTGGGCAACCCATTCCAGTGCCTCACCACCTTAACACCTACTTTCTTGGTCTTAAATGGCATGTCTAAAAGCTGAAGGCTTTGGAGTCCTTTTGGAGATCCAGATACAAATCTGGCAGTTTCCTGACCATATGCCCTGAACAGACCAGAGCACAAACCAATACTTTAGGCCAGTTGGTGTAGATCTCAACAGACAGCACTGCTGCACCTGTTACTTTCTCTCTGTACAATTTTCAGTGTCAGTATAAACATACTCTTCGAGAGTAATGAATGTAACATTGGTTATATAAGACCTGGAGCCATAATTTTACTTTACACCATTCAAACATCCATTTCTTCACTCCTAGATTATGATGCATTTTAAGATGTCTTAAGGATGCACTTTACAGAAATAACTCACAGAATGAATACCTGTTATCAAGACTGCACTGGAGTTTTTCCACTTCCCTGGGTGATCATATAGCCATCTTTCTTGCAGCCCCACACCTAGTTCTTTACATTATTTTGCAGGTAAAGTTTTAATCAGATCCTTTTTAAGACTGTCTTAGTCATGCATGGCACAATTCCAAACAAAAAAAGAAATTTTAGTTGACATAAAATTTGTCATCAACAGCAATTTAAACAACAAAGAGACCAGCCTATTTATTGTCTTGTAACACCATGCATGTCCTGTGAAATACAGATAAAATGCCAATGGTACTACATGAATAGGAAGGGTGCTGTCATCCACGTAAATGTACAATCATCCTTCTCTCTTTTCAGAATGTCCCTGCCATGCATATAAATTTGTAGTGTTGGGTTTTGGGGTTTTGGGATTTTTAATTAGTCAACTTTTTAAAGAAGTTAACAGAGAAGAACATTTCAAAGTTGTTAACTAGGCATAACAATTTCCCTTTTTTTTGAAGATTAAAAATTTCTTCTTACTGCTTCTTCCATTAGTGGAGGGACAAAGAGCATTTTTTATCAAGTCCAGGGCTTTCTAGACCATATTTACAACTAACAGGGAAAAATATGTCAGCAAACGTGGTATAGAAAAGCCCCCACCCCTTCTCTCAGCAGAGATTTCCATGTTTTTAGCTAGGCAAAAATCTGTTCTTCAGTGCTCTACCTCACACAATGAATATTTTTATAAGGGAAGGCAGGAATAATACATTCTGAATTTCAAGAGCCTGTTAATAATCTTGATTTCCAACAGTTCAGATTTATACTGATGGCACTGGTAGTTACGAGTACCTGTAGTAAGTAATAAATATTAAATAAATCAGTAACAAGGAATATTTTAATAGTCATTCAGTGCTGTATGAGGAATTTATAAAAAGAAGATTTTTCTATTAATATAAGAAAGAATAAAGGCAATATAGCCTGAAAAATAAGAGGAGGATAAAGAATAAGAAATAATATATATTGCAATCTAGCAAACTTCCACTCTCCAGACACTCTGCACGAGCTGCACACCAAGAAGCTTATAGGTGTTCACCCTAATGATGGTAACATAAGAACACATGTTTTCTCCAAGCCTTTTATGTTTTTAGACTATTAATCTCTAGTGTGATGCCTTTAAGGAAGTCAATCTCAATATACTCACATACATTTTCAGTGCTGGATTCATGCAGCAGGAATGGTGTCAGCAATCAAAATACCATATCTATTTTAGTCTATGTGAATGTCTGCCATAGACACCTCACCTTTTAGTAATTACTAACCAAAGTGGAAGGTTTTAATAAAAGAGCTATTAGATGAGACAGAACTGCATTCCATAAACACACTGGGCAAGTACAATATGGCTAGAACAGGTGTTAGCTTAATTTTCCTCATCTATCTGTATCTGCTAGCAAGTCTGGTTACCTTTGCACACTCATTTGATGTGGTCATTCGGGGAAATCAGTGCAGATGGTGTGTCACTGCATGCACTTGCCAAAGATTTTTTACAACTTGAAGCAGCTATCTCCAGCCAGTATGAAAGCTCAGTATAGATTACAACTAGTGTTAAATTAACACTATTTGTGAGCATAACCTCGGCACATGGGTAGGTAAAACAGCTTAATCCAGAAGTGGGGAAAAAAAAAAAAAAAAAGATGCAGCGTTTAAGGGGCTTCTCCTCAAATTTATACAGATATTGCGATCTTAGACATACCCATCTGTATTATTCTTCGTCTCATTCCCAGTCAATATGTATTGTTTTCTAACATATCTAGAACATTGCTTTGTACTGAATTTCTGGCCAATATTCTTAAAAAGCAATGAGTATCTTCAGTACTAGCCTAGTACTGAAAATACAAAAAATATTACTTCATATTTACTAATATAGTAGTACAATTTGTGTTAAAAAAGCAGCATAACATGCTTAAACTTAATAAAAACAGGAAAAAAATCATGAAAAGCAGAACAGATAAGTACAGGATTTTTTGTTTCTGTTTCATTTGGAACTCTGATCTGCTGCATTTTATGTTTTGCAAAATATCAGCCACCATTTTATCCAAGGACTGGCAGTATGATCATTTTCTACTAGAATTTTGTAATGACTAGGAAAGCAGTTGGATTTTTGGTTTGCCTTTTTTTTACATTCTGCTACTCCAACTGTTTTCAATATATGCTGACACAGGTGCACTGCAAGACTAAAGGGAGCAAACCAATTCCCACTGCAGCAATGGAAGACTGACAGAACTTGTGAGAATATGATAATTTTCCCACCAAAACTGTTGCTGAAACATGTTTTGCTGATTTATTTTTTTTTAGTTTGTTTCGTTACAGCTACCTCAAAAAATATAATTTTCCATGAAACTGTTTTAAATACTTGGAGGAATTTCTACTTTCCCTGCACTCAGATAATACTGAATCATGCTCTTCTAATCCACTGTACACACCGTACACATTGCTTTTTGCTTGAATATGGTGATGAATTTTTTCTGACTATTCAGCAATAATTTATCTTAAATTTTAATCAATGAAACCTATTCATAAAGCTAAACTGATGTACATAACAGTCAAAAAAGCCCACTTACCTACTGTCAGTTGTCCAGTTAACTGTCCCAGGTGATTTCTTGCATTCACTGTTACATTTCTGTCAGACTGTAAGACCAGTGGGCTATCCTGGGAAACATGTAGAAGACAATAAATGAGAGAACAAAAAAATTGACGTAGAATTAAGTTAGAACTAAGTATAAATATGCATGCTGAGAGGGGAGTTCTGTCAAATGTAAAAAAGCCTTTTTAATGATTTCACAAAGCATTTTACAAGTCAAATTTTTATGTAAAAGAATAACAAAATTGCTGTCTTGAGCTTAAAAACTTTGTGCATAGAATCCCTGCTTTAGAAATCAGAGCTGAACTTAATTTATACAAAAAAAAAAAAGCTTTATTTCCTCAGGATATTACAAAGTTGCAAACTCAAAAAACTTTAATACAAACCTGTTTTGTTAGCCTTTTCCACATACTGCTAACATACACTTTTCTAACTACTTAGCTAACACTATACTACATTATTCTATTAACCTCCATGACCTACAGTATTAGGATTGCACTTACTAAAACCTTACAAACACAGCCATGCATTTCTTTGAAGATAAGAGGTCTCATTCTCAAAAAAGAAAAGAAAGAGAGCACTGTGACGTGAGGTCATACAACAAACAACCCTGACCCACCTATCAGTAGTACCTGACAGGTGCTACTAGTGACTGTCCTGGGTTCATCAGTGATGAGGTTGATGCAGAACAAAGACAAGTATGGTATGATGTTAAGTACAGTCTTAACATTTTTGGAGCCACTTTGCAGCATGCATAGCAATGCATAGCATACTACTATATTTAAGCATTCCAGGAATGCTTACATATATATGCGTAAGCATATCCTGTGTTCACAGCCAGCTTAGGGAATCTCAGAAATGAAGACAGAACTGAATTTTGCTTCCTGAAGAATGAGTAGCCAGATCCACCCCTCCAAGGGAAGGACAGATGCAGGAGAAAAGGGAAGAGCTTCAACGAGTAGCCATGAGAAACCCAGCCTAAAAAAAAGAGCTTACTTATCATGCTCTCATTGGAAGGTGATGAATGCATAAGAGGATGGAAAATTTCATAGTTGCCGCTGCAGAGGCACTTTCTTACATGGAATCACCTTACGCCACACTACTTCCTCTGAAGCTTGCAGTGAGACCATGGGTACATTAATGCTTCTGACAACTAAGCATAGGTAAAACACCTTAAAAAAAAGTTGGGAAAGTGCCTTAGCTAGGAACAACTAAGGGCTGGGAAAAAAAAAAAAATCTGAAAATCATTATATACTCATTTTATTCTTATATTCTTCCCTGGGCATCCCTGCACTGAGCATATTAGGTTACATAGGCTACTTTGTGTTTGTATGTGCTTATATTGGTTCTTCCTGTTCTTGAAAGTTTTACAAGATAAGAAAGGAGTTAAGGAGACATACATAAAGATTTTTACTTGAATGATTCATTAGCTTTTCACTTAATTTTTCTACACCTTCAAGTCCATTCTTTGAAGTCAGGCCTTGCCTCTGCCAGAAACACTCTTCCCAGTTGTTTTCACTATGATTATTAACTTTAAATGATAATCGGTTCCCTGGGATGTCTGAAATTATTCTGAGCTAATTTCTAAGAGTTCAGGTGTGTTTCATCTCTCTCTGGACCATGCTATGACCTCTCTAACATCCTGCCAATTAGCTCTGCATCATGGAATCTGGCAGATGAAAATCACTTGTCCATCCTCCTAAATAAGAAGCTGTAATTATCAGTGAGACACTGTGTTCAGTGTGACTGGTTGGAGCTAAACATGTGATGCAATCAAGGGAGCATCTGGCAACAAAAGCAGCTGCTAAGGACCTTTTCTCAACACTTGATTTGATTTTCACTTTCCTTATGGTCCTTTGAAAATCATTAGTCCAAGCAACTACTGCTCTGGGAAAGAAGGTTGTCCTGATAAGAGAGATGCATGGCCAAAATATATTTTTAAGGAGCCTTTTTCCCTTTTGCTTAGTCAGTATTCTGCTATGAGTCTTAGAATAATCTCACCCTTAGCAAGGGAGAGTACTCCTATGCCTATTTTTGCCAGCTCATCTAACTGTTTGGCAATTTACACTCCCAAGCATTATCCACGGTCTAATCTGAAGGTTTCTTTCCTTTCACCTTAGGAAAATACTTAACAAGATTCTCAGGCTAAAATCTTTCTCTCAGGTTTCTTGTGCTTAGCCTCTTTGTAAATAAAGACCTTGGATATCAAATTCTCAAGTATGGGATAATTAAAAATTATGTGAGCCAAGCCTTCTTTGTTCTCCTTTCTTTGTCTTATTTAAAGATAAAAAGAGGGATGAAGAATTTAAAAACTTAAATCTATATTCCTTAGTTTCTGGATGTCGAATATAGAGCTGCAAGCTTAAATTCTGGAAGAAAGAAAACCCAGTGGCAGAACTCTATCAATTTAAGCAGCCCAGCATTTTATCTACACTGTTTACCTGCACTTCTATTTTACACAGGAAGTGCCTAAGGACAGGTTCAAGATATTCAAAGGTAGTCTGCTCAGAGGAGCTAGTAACTCAGAGGATACTTAGCTAAAATCAGAGGAATTAAAGATCTTCAAGATGAGTATAAAACAGACAAATATCAGTCATATGAACACAAATGTATCTGTGGTATAAAAACATTCCGTAATTTTCTCTCTGGATCACCAGATCTGCTAGTCTTTCTGATGTAAACTTCAGCATGCAATTTAATAGACTTGATAATCCACAAAGTACTTGATATAAAAATGTCAGAAGGGAGATAGTGTCATCACACTGTTTTCCTGGAAAAAAAAGAGGGATTATTAAGCTCTTCAAATACTGGAAGTATTTGTAAATAAGTAACATTTGTTCTGAAGTCAGACAAGCCTAGGAACAAGCACAGTTATTTTCTTGATATCATTTTCTAGGCTGACATCACCCAATAGCTGATAAAGTATAAAAAAGCCCCCAATTGATATATTAGTGTTGTGGTTTAAACCCAGCTAGTACTAAGTACCACTCTGTTCCAGCTGAAACGAGGACAATTAGTTAGAATAATTTCTGTATATATACTTAAGGAAAAAGGCTTTTGGTTATACCTGACAAGAAGCCACACATTATAAAATGGGCAAAGATCTCTTATTGCTGTTGCTGGCATTATACAGCTGTATATCAGATCTTCCATTTAGAGGTGAGCATAAAGAAGACCATTTTCCCATTACAGGTAATAAAGTAATGTAGTATTGTTTTTCCTTTACATGTAATAAGATGATGTAGTGCTATAAAATGAGTTCCATGTATTTCTGTAGCTCAGTATTATCAGTATCAGGAACAGACATGCTTCATATTTAGAATACAATTGTATACATGCAGTGTTAACATTAGCATGAGCAACTCAAGGAACATCCCTGAAGAGGTTCTCCATCAACTATTATTATTTCTTGACACAGAGTTAACTTGAATGCATGAGCAAACGAACTAAAACGGCAGATCTATCCTGCCCATCCCAACTTTCTACCCTTGGAAAATGCCATGCCATCCTTGCGGCCCCAATCCTGTGAGTTCAGAAGCTGTTCTTGCTGCCTAAACTTGCGGTATGGAACACTTGAACAGGGAGTTTCCTGAAGTACAGAGACCAGTTTCAGATTATGAGTATTATTTGGTCTTGGAGCAAAGTAGTCCCTAAAATCCAGCTGTAACTGGAAAGCTGACTTCTTTCCTCCCCTTCTCTCTCATGGAAATTCAGATATTGCTTCTGTTTCCTCATTTTGCACTAGCATACACACAACCATGGCTTCCTTCCTACTCTTTGTAATTCTAACTTGAACTGCAAGAATGTATGATGAATTAAACACAGCAGTTAGTGTGCTATATAAATTTGCTCTGAGATTACCTGTATTTGTTAAGCATTTTCTGGAATAATGTCTACTACAAAGCCAGTGAAAAATGTGGAACAAGTCATACTGTTTACATGAAGATTTTGTGAGTATTCTTCACACACACCAATGGCAGCTAGTGCCTTAGTGGACAGCTTCTTTTCTCAGCTATATTGTCCATTTACAGGACAACGCAAAGCTTGCTTTGCAAAAACATGCAAAAAACCAAAAAAGAACAAAGATTCAGATAGTGAAATTGTATTACTTTTTTAGTGATTGTTTTTTTGTTTGTTTGGGTTTTTTTTTTTTGTTTGTTTGTTTTGGATTTTTTGTTTGTTTTTTTTTGTTTGTTTGTTTTTTTGTTTTTCTGGAAATGATTTCTGAACTCAACAGGGAACATTTTTCAGCTGTGCAAAATAGAATTCTGAACAATGTCTTTGAAAGATCTATTTTTTTTTAAAGCTAAAACTTTTAAAAGACATCATCTGTGGCAAAAGACTTTACTTGAGGGACACTACTTTCTGTGTTTTTCCCCCATCCTTAATGAGTCATATGTAACAGAGTGTCATGGTTTAAACCCAGCCACGCAACTCATTCACTCACTCAACCCCCCTTTCTTGCCCTCCCCTGCTTCCAGAGGGATGGGGAGGAGAATCAAAAGAATGCAACTCCCACAGGTTGAGATAAGAACAGTTTAGTAACTAAGGTATAACACAAATCACTGCTGCTACCACCAATAATAATAATGATAAAGGAAATAACAAGGGAAAAGAATACAGCATCTCACCAACCACCAACAGATAACCCACGACACCCCACCAACCACCAACCGAATCCCTCCTCCAACACCCCAGAGCACACTAGCCCTTCCGGATCACTCCCAGTTACATCCTGGGCATGACGTGCTATGGTATGGAATACCTCTTTGGCTAGCTTGGGTCAGGTGTCCTGTCCCTGCTTCCTCCCAGTCTCCCTTCCTCCCTGGCAGACCATGAGGCTCACAAAGTCCTTGGTTAGAACAAAACATTCAAGCAGTAACTAAAAACACCCCTGCTATCAGTTTTCTTCCCAAGTTGAGTCAGAACACAGCTGCACCAGCTACTAAGAAGGAGAAAAATTGACTGCTATTACTGAACCCAGGACATTATCCACCCCTTATTCCATACCATTCATGTCATGCTCAGATCCCACATTTTCAGTATACCATTGCTTTTACATGTATATATATACACCCACATATGCACACAGACAGAGAGAAAAAGATCATTTCTTAATGCATGGACCAGTCCCTAAAAGCTACTGAGTACATCTAGTCCATGATATCATGCTTCATCTATTGTTACAGTCTTTCAGAACAGAAAAGGCTGTGTGCAGTGTTCACATTCGTGAATAACCTAGGCAATAGTGTCCATTGCTAAGTCCACCCTTCAATCATGAGTCCATCTGTATGCTGCATCTCTGCTCTGGTGGCCTGAAGTGTCATGGTCCCACCAGGCTCAAAATGATTCACTGTCCCCTTCAGCAGTTTCTGCAGCTTGTTGCTGAGGACTCCATACAGCTGCTTTCCATCTCCGATGTTTCCAGAGCACTGGAGGGGCCCAGTGGACTAGATACTGGCTCATACTGTCCCACACACCTGGCCACTCATGGGTGTCCAGCCTTGGGGAAAATCTCTTGGGCCCCCCATATCATCGTCTGACCCCAGACAAGACCCAAACCTGACTCTGGTTAACTCTTGAGATCAGACAAAATGGTCGTGGGTAGAACACACTCTGTGTGCATGCCACCATGCTGATCTCCATCACAATCAGCAGGCAGGTCCCAAGGGTACCCAAAGGCCATTCAAACCCTTCAGAACCCTCAGATGATGCTGTTGTGCTTGTCACCGGGGCTGCTGTAGCTGCTGTGCTTGTCACCGGGGCTGCTGTAGCTGCTGTGCTTGTCACCGGGGCTGCTGTAGCNCTCAGATGATGCTGTTGTGCTTGTCACCGGGGCTGCTGTCGCTGCTGTGCTTGTCACCGGGGCTGCTGTAGCTGCTGTGCTTGTCACCGGGGCTGCTGTAGCTGCTGTGCTCGCCGGCTCTCCCACCGCCAGCTTCCCTGTTCCTGAGTCCAGCTCTTCCTCCTCTGCCTTCCTGGGGAATGCTCCGCGCTCTCCTGCATTCTCCTGGGGCTCGGCCTCGTGGCGCTCGGTGGGCGGCTCCCGGGGAATGCTCTCGGCCGCCGCCGGGCTGGGCTCAGCCACGGGGCTCGGCTCCTCCGCTGGGCTCGGCTCCTCCGCCTCCTCCTCCCGCTGCTCGGCAGCCGCCGCCTCCCTGCCGGCCTCCGGCCCTACTCCCGACGCACCTTAGTCCCCGGGGCCTCTCTCCCGGGCCGCTCCGGCTGCCGCCGGCTCCAAATATCTTCAAATATCACTTATTCTAATTTAAATTCTGTACTGAATTCTTTATATCTGATGCATGGCACATTGACACAGAAATATCTTTGATGTTACTAATTTATTAATTATTTCTTAAAAAACCAGATGTCATGTTATATGAAGCATAGTAGACTATATATACACACCTTTTCATTAACAGACCACTTGAACTTTCTTGGTCTTCAGAAAAGAGGTAGTAAATAATTTGTGATACCATTTCAAATATTATACTGTATATAACAAAAAATCAACATAGTAAGAACATTCTTTCTTACAAGTACATAGAGCTTTTAATAATAAAAAAATGCTAGCAACTGAAGTATTATAAGGGGATAGTCTTAGAGCCATGAGAGCACCATCAGCCGTTACTGGCCCTGCCCAACCTCCCTGGCACTTCCCTCACCACTTGGGGGGGGGGGCATTTCAGTCAAGCTTCACTTGAACCCCTCCTGGCAGGGTTGTATTAGTTGACATCTCCTTACTCCTCAGGGAGCAGCCAGCCCTTGCTGCTGCCTAACAGATATGAGAACATATACTGCTAGCAGAAGCTCATGAAACTCTATGAGATGACTCACGTTACAAGCCCCAAAATATGACAACTTCAGGATTTTCAGTAGTGTATTAAAGATAAACCAGATGAACGCACTGTTATTATAGCATGTTTAGACCTTATAGCAGCCTTCCGGTATCTGAAGGGGGCTTATAAGGATGCTGGGGAGGGGCTCTTCATTAGGGACAGTAGTGACAGGACAAAGGGTATAGATTAAAACTTAAACAGGGGAAGTTTAGATTGGATAAAAGGAAGAAGTTCTTTACCGTAAGGGTGGTAAGGCACTGGAATGGGTTGCCCAAGGAAGTTGTGAGTGCTCCATCCTTGGCAGTGCTCAAGACCACTTTGGACAAAGACTTGGGTGACACGGTTTAGTGGGAGGTGTCCCTGCCCATGGCAGAGGGAGTTTGGAACTTCATGATCTTAAGGTCCCTTCCAACCCTAACTATACTATGATTCTATGATTCTATAGTCACATCTTATCTGAAACAGGTTTGCAGCTGGGATTCATGAAAGGAAAAATAAACCACAGAATTTCAGAGATATTTTCAAAAAGCTTTCTTGAATGTGAATACAGTTAGAAATACAATGGAATTTCTTTGAGGGAAAAAAGGTTGTGGATTTTTTGGTTGGTTTTAAGGTTTTGGGGTTTTTTTTGAGTAAGGATCACAGTACTAATGATCAATTTTATTTTTAGAATGAGATACGCACCTTACTGTAAGCATATCAAAGACCAATAAATTACTTTATAAAGTAATTTGACTCTAAAATATTCTGCATGAGCAATCATAGCAAAACTCTATTTTTTTATAGATGGTTCAATTATTTTTAACATATTTTGGACAAATTTTATGATTTTTTTGTACACTACTTAAACAGGCAATCCCGCTAATTAGCTCAATTTTTAAGAGTATTTCCAAAATGCACCCTTTAAATTAGAAAGAGCTTAAATGGAGCAATTTAATTCCAGTTAGTTTAATACAACATTAGCTTACTCTAGGTAAGATGGTACATTGTATATTTAAATATAATCTCAGACTTGTGCTTAGAACACAGTTAATTATGATACTACCACCAACTTCGACACTCTTAAAAATAGTAACAATATGTATACCATAGTTTATAGTGAAAGCACTAGATCTCTTATGATTCCTGTGCACAACACATCAGGTTTCTGGACCTCTACACAGTGTCATGTAGATGTAAAAAGAAATACAATATGTAGGGAGTATGGGCAACTAGCACAGTTATGGCAGAACATCTCCTTACAGGGATCTTTTGACAGACTAGTGACTCAGAATGACCATGTATTTCCAAAGCTCCAGGGACTAAAAAACCCTGACATCCATAAGGCTGGCAGTCTCAGAGCCAAACTTTCTATCATTAACTTTATAATAAGCACTAAACAAACATGATGGAACTTGATTTGGAAAAAACAGACCTTCAAATACCAGCAATTGCTGAGTTCTTAAAAAGACTGAACTCTGTTAAAACCATTGGAAACTTGCAAGAGCTTGGGACTGTCAAATACAAATTAAAGAAAAATACTCTTCATCAGAATATTCCCAAAGTACTATTTCCAAGAATACTTCAATTTCCAAGAATCTTCCCAAGGTGTCAGGACAGCAGGGTCCTCAACACAGGGACACTTCATATAGGAAGAAGTGCATAATTTATAGTTGAAGTTATTCCTGGACAATTTCAAGATTAGAAGATTTAATAATCATAGAAATCAAATTAAATTTGGTACTTTACCTATTTGCCATATTCATACACTCCCAAAATATATTTTAATTTAGTGTTCTTTGCTTCTGACCAATTGTCCTTTCTAACCTGAGAGTCACAACTGAATTACATTGAGAATCAGGACACTGATTGCGAAATCACAATAAACTTTGGACTTCTGCTTCAAGGAAACATTCCAGATATCTTAAAGTTTGACCAATATTATTGAAAATCAGTATTTTTTTTCACACCAGTTTTACATATGATGGAGGTTTGGAAAAGTAGTCAAGTCAATGCATTTCATTTGTCCATGGCAAGACTGATATATAGGGAATGTAATTTACATATAATATGCTGTGATAATTATCATCAATGCAAGCAGGAGAAAAAAATAATCAACATTTTTATGTACACTAGTAAAATGAGTAGCAGATCAAAAATGATTTGATGAAAATAACATAAATATTGATGTAGAGCCATATTTTCAGTGAGTTACAAACTTATTTTTCTAAATCAAGAAGGGAAATATATCTCACTTAATTGACTCACATAAGAAATGAGGAGCTTTGGAATACAGGCAAACAAACACAAGCAAATAGTTTGAAAAAGAAATAAAAATACACTCTAGCTGATACTGAAAGAAATAACATACTTGTGGGTGTAGATGAGGTTTCAAGAAACATACTTTTTAGATATTTCTTGTTCATCAAGGGATGGTATCCCAGTTCCCAGTCTATGATCTGTTTCCATGTCAGACTTTCTATATGCTAAAGGCAATCACAGATATCATCCAGGTTCATGACACAGCAAATCTGAACCCAAATATGGTTATACCTACCAAAGTAATATAGGTGTAGCCAACGAGACTCAAACACAGCACTCTGGAGAGCCACACGAATAGGTAAAGCTGCACAGGGATCATAGCTATAACCTCCAGATAGAAATAATGTCTTCATTTTACTTCTTTGTATAATGCACCATGAAATTTTTATTAAGACAGAATTCAGTCATGCATAGAAACACTCAGTGATAAAGCAAAAGTAGATCTTTAAATAACAGACAAAAGATGTGACTTTTGTGGAATTAATTTAAGCATCAAACAATTTTTTAAATGGACTTAGATATACACATCCCAACTAAAAATAAAACAACAGTACAAATGTACTTGCAGGAAGCTTGTTAAACACTCAAAGCTCACTCCTTAGTCATTAAGCTTATGACACAGCAAGTAAAATTGTCTATTACTGAGCTGAAAAGCCCCCAGAAAATTTTAATTAGGACAAATGTAGAAAATGTAGCTATCTTAGTTTCTGCAATGTTGATATTTTCTGATAAGCCTGTCTTCAAGAAGATCCTAATTACTTTGGCAATGCTTTCTGCATTACTAGTTCTCTCTTGCTGTTCATGTATTAAATAATCAGAAGTACACATAAGCTCAAATGAACTCTGAAACACTCTACTGAAAAGAAGGGTTATTATTATTGTTATTTTACTGAGCCTTCCCCTGCATGCACCCATTGCTTATTATATCAATTTCAGGCTTCACTATTGCACTTGCTTAATGAAAGCACTATTAACTGCATGGATGTTTAGCATGAGGTATAATGAGGCTTTGATCAAGGCATCAAAAGGAATCAGAATAAGAATGGCAATTACAGGAATTACAGATAATCCACTGATTATGAAGAGTATACTTTAAATTTTCATAAAACATCTTGATCATGATAGCCCAGGGCTGAGGACTTCAACACTTATCATAAAAGTCTCAGCATGTATTTTATCAGCTGCTAAGCACAGGCATTGAGTCTAAAAATGCCTTTGCAGCATTCCTTTCATTCAAGTAACATTTGTGCTGCTACTGACAAAATTTACTTTTGGCTATACAGCTAGTAAAGTCAGGTAACTTTCCACATACTCTGGCTTTAAGAGAGAAGGAGAAGCTAATTTTTACCTCTTCTAATTATGGAAGCATGAGTTACACCTTTCCATATTCTGTGCAGTCAGTCCCGGTCTTCTTTTCAGGACCCAAAGTATTTCTCTCATAAGAAAGGATTAGTCTCATTGTTTCTTACACTTTTCCTAATCATTACACTTGCCTAGGTGATATTGCACAAGGAAATCTCTTCTTCCTCCATCTCTCTCTACTACACACCATTCCTGATTCTATTACAAGGGCTGTTCTGAATTTTTCCAAGGGAAGCAACATCTGCTGGTAACTATTCTTCCCACCTGAGGGAGGAGAGTGAAACAACAAAATTGCCTATTAACAAAGACCTCTCACATGCCTTATACCTATTTGGCTGGTACAGTCTCCTCAATTTTTGAATAGGTATACAAACAGTTAATAAGTTGGACAGAACAGCCTTGCTTTCCAGTTCTTCAGGCAGAACCACTACAAGATTTTAATCTGAATTATTATTTTTTAATAAAGTATATACCTTTTATCACCATAACTTATGAAAAATCAATAAAACCTCCTACACTGTTCTGAACAAAACAGGTAGAAGAGCGTATTTCAAGATTAAAACCACAAGCATCCCCTACACATTTTGCATTCACCTTGAATTTCAACAGCTAAAAAGTGACCTTTAAAAGCTATCACCTCAGATTTTGCTGTTGTACATTCTTTAACCTTGCAAAATAATAAGGAGCTTTGCCATTAATATGACACAAACTTGGCCAGTGTCTGAGTTCAGAATTTGTTCCATCTTCCTCTAAAATTTGTCATCTCTAAAAGGAGGCATTCATCCCCATCTTTATTGTAGGACTTTGTGGTTCAATAAACTGTATTTCTGTTAGAAAATTTGCTTGGAGACTTGCCAATCACAGACTAAAACAAGCCACCAGATTTGTTCTGAAGGTCAGAATTAAGGAAATAAAATTCTGTAAATTTGATTATGGTTCAAGGAAAGAGACAGCATATGCCCCTTCAGGGAAGCATATTATTTTCCAGTAGGAACAGCACTAGCGTCAACTTTGCAGTTGTAGAAAATTGTCACCCTTTAATATCACAGATCTTTTCCAAAGGACCTAATTAACAATTTTTCTTTCTTTTCTACTCTCTAGCTATTCAGAATTGGCTAACTGTTCCATAACAAATACTCTTCCACTGCAGATATTAAAATATTGGAGAAAACTTTCCTCAATTGACAGAGACTACAACAAATACAGTTCTGTGACTTTGCAGTTTTTCACAGATGACATTTAGATTAAAACAGCATGAGAAATGCCATGGACCTGGATCACTTGTGCAATCTGCAGAATTAATCAGTTAAGTTCTAAAGACTAATTTCTTTTAAAATCAAGATCATAGACAACTATGGAATATTAAAAATGGATGCATTTCCATAGCAATAATGTTCAACTGCCAAAAAGATGTCATTCAGGCTTGCATTAGGGTTTGAGTACTTCTACTTCTTATACTTACGCATAAAAAATTGCACAAGGAATATCTACAAATTAAGAATTTCTTCCACTTTTTTCCTTTTTTGCTATAATAGCTGCTTTAATATGTGGTTTATGCTGTACTCCTGACAACTAAGCAAGCTCTCCTAAACATAAAGGGATGATCAAATAGTTCCAAGTAATTTTATTGAAATATTACAGTAATCATCAGTACAATTATATTCAATTTTCCATTATGATCTTATTAATATTCTCCTAAAACCTTAATGAAATCTCTGTAACATATTTCCAGTGCACCATAGTTGTTTGCAGTGAAACATTAGATTTTAATGTGTTTTTTTTTCCCCACATTCACATTAGAGGACAGTGAAAAAAAATCTGGTTTGTTTTGAGGTCTGCATTTTGAGCAAAGTTAATTAGCAAAATTTAGACTCGGATCATGCTTCTCAGAGAACACTTACTCTAAAGGATAAAGCCTTTGTTTAGAACTGTCAAAGTGTTTTGAGTATATGAAAATTATGCCAAAGTTGTCCAAATGCACTCTAAAATCTGTTTATGCAACATTATAAGAAATACAATACTGAACAGTGGACTTTTTCACAAAGTTTTTCAGGACCCTAAAATAACTTCTTTGTTCCTTGAATCTTGTCAGCTCTTTCAGGATTCTGGATCTTTCTACTCATTAAAAACCTGTATGACTTTAAACATTTTATCCTTAAACTCAATCCTACAATTAAAATAAAGTCAAGAAAATTTGTCATGAGAATTTAGCTGATATTGAACTAAGCAATACTATTGTTCAGTGTATTGATTCACATTTTAATAAGCATTAGAATTAACAAAATTCCTATACTTAGTATTGTAATTAAATCAATGTATCTTCCCATATGATTCTAAAAGACAATGACAATAATTTACTCGTTATATATTCAGTTTTAATTTTGTTAAGCTGCTTTAACACTAAAAAACTAACAAGTATATCAGCTGACCTACAGTCTCAGACCTAATTAGACCAAATCTCCTCAGACAACACCTTTCTTCTTGGTAACAGACTTTCACAGAATATCTGGTGTAGGGAAGTAGTTCAGTGACTTTTTAACAGAGAATACTGCTGATAATGACAAGTCTAAAGAATTTTAAAGACAAAATATAATAAAGGTGCTATAGAGATAATAATAATGATTGAAGTAGTTCTTAGAAGCTTAAAGGTAATTTTAAACATAAAAAAATACTGAAAATATGTCAGAGGGGTTTTTTTTTGTTTGCTTGCTTGCTTGCTTGGGTTTTTTTCAGCTGCAGAATTTGGAACTGAAATAAAAACCATACACTGAATAACTCTGCACTGTTTTCAATGATGTAAGACTACATAACAACAACAAAAGGAATGCATATTTATATTCCCTCAGGATGCAGATTTACATTATCTTTTCCTTCCCTGCAAAGAAAAAGCTTACAGTGGTTTCACCTCAGACCTTCATCCCATCACTCAAATTATCTGGCTTACCAAGAAAAAAAAACAATAATAAAAAAATAGAGCTTTTTCTTGAATAATTTCATTGTTTTCTAAAACACAGCTTGACTAAAACCACTGAACTTATAGAAGTGAGAGGGAAGTCCTGCACTAGAGGATAAGAATACCAACTAGGAATAGTAAAGATCAGAAACTTTTTAAGCTATGTCTGAGAATATAGAAATACTTCTCTGCCAAAGAATCTAACATAAAAACACACTGTAAGTCTTCCAATATTTACATCTTTTTTTGTCCAAACTATGTATGGCAAAGTGGGAGAAACTAGATCAGAATCTCTTTGTTCAGAATGTGACTGTGCATTTGTCACATTCATTAAGGATTTAAACTAACTTTAGATAGCAAGTCTTCAAAGTAGCAGAGACCAGCAAGAATTGATTAAAATGTTTCAGGTAACAACATACAACATTAATTTAAGACACTGATAACTCCGTGGTTTTATATCAGAGTGACATTTATAGTTAAGTCCTTCTAGACCCTATAAAATACAATTTTATGCAAATACAAATTTTAACTACTAAACTGCAAAGACTTGGGCTGTCTAAACTGCAACACAGTCTTTAAAAAGCAGACTGTCCCATCACTCAGACTCAGTCTTGAGTCTTGTTGGACTCAAATATATTTGTAACTGCCTCTTAATTGGTAACTGGTTGTGTGATAATTCCTCGCCTGAACAGCACATTTCTTTTATTTTTACTTATTTTGCTATGGGGATTATGCAGATGGTTAACACCCAGGGCACATGAGACTGCCAAGCAATAAAGTGGAAAGCCATTTAAAGTCAAGTTTCTAGTAACTGATTCTAACTCTACAGTTAAATATTCTTTCATGTAAAAAAATTTACAAAACATCTATTTGGAACACCTCTTTTTACACGTTTTGCCATGTTTGCAATGTTCAACTCTTTAAAAAGAATCCTAGTTAACTGACACAAGTATAGTATTTCTCTTTTTTTCTTTTGATCATCTTTTGCTGTTGTGCTGTTTCAGTGCCATGGGGATAGGGGAAGGAGGATAAGTGTATTATTTCAAGAACACAAGAACACATTATCTTCTTAAATGTCAACCTAAACCCAAATTTCAGTTAATTTTAGCTGTATTTCTGCTAGCCTATAACCTTTACATAAGAAAATCTGAATTGTTCCATTTAATTCTCTGAAAATGTTATATTTATATTTTGAATTTATTAATCTCTTACTCAGGGTGATAACATTTTAAGTGAGTAATGAAAGATATCATTCTATATATAGGTGATATATATAATGGATGGATCACCTTGCATCAGGAAACCTTTGAATGAAAACACACATAATCATGCATACATCTTGAAAATTATTTTCTTTCCTCTGGTAGTCTGGCAATAAATCTACTTCAATATGACAATGATACATTGAAAAAATACATTCCCTTCCTATCTCTTATTCATGATTTCAGTAACTGTGCAAACAATTATGAAATACAATGCTTTTACCTATCTATAATCAAAACAAATAATAGTACTACTAAAAAAAGGTAGAACTATGCATCAGACATAGGAAAACCACACCAGAATTAGCTTTGCTTCATCTTGCTAATATTAGCTAGTAGATTTTCTTTTTTTCAACCAATGCAACCAAGAAAAACCATAACAAAACACAATTTCATTTCCCAATATCCTGTGCTTGAATTTCATGTTATTTGTTTCCTGCATGGCCATCAGTGAATACTCCTGTATCAGCCAAAGGCTGTGAATGCTAGTCATCTATCAGCATCTCTTTTGAGGGTCTATCATAAAACTATTTTAACAATGTGCTCTTTCTAGGTCAGCACCTCTGAAGTGCCAAACATCCTGAGGGAAAAAGAAGAATTCTAGCTCGGAGCAGCTCTATCCTGAGTAAGCATTCATGTAGCTTCTTGTGAAAAAAGCTCAGACAATATTTTAAGGGAGAATGCAAAAGGAAAGGGAAAACATAACCATAATCCACATTATCATCCATACTTTCACATTTCAGAAATTATACAAAATGAATTCTAGCAGTAAGAAGTACAAGAACACTAGTCACAGTTTATACTGAGGGAAATGAAGATTGTCGAAAACTATGTGATATGAGACAGAGTTCCATACTAGTTTCATTTTGACACAAAATCAAGGAGGTATTCAATTTCGTTATCTTTATTTCTTTTTATATGCTATATTGATAAAAGATAATGAATATCTCATTACAAAGCCAGGAGAGCTGTATTTTTAAAACATCATCCTGCCAACAAAAGGTTCCCCAAATAGAATACTCCCAGCAGTTAAAAAAAAGAAAAAAAAAAGAAATTATATGGTCTCCCACATAATTCTATGTCCAGTTGCTTTGATATGATGCTCCTCTTAAATGCTCCAGCTAATTTCTGAACAAACAGGGACAGAGTTAAACCTTTTAATCTTGCCATGTCTCAGCACCCCTTTGGAAGTCCAAAACCTTTTTATGTCATGTGTATAGAATAAGGCAGCTGATTTACATGGCAGGACTCATAAACCCTGGCTCTTTCCAAGGAATCATTAAAAGCTGCCAATTCTTCCCTGGCCTGAGTATCTGGATTTCCTGCTGCTGAAGCGTGAGCAAGGAGGGACAGATGCAGTTAGTTCATCTGTCTTTTATGCCAATGTGAAGTCAAGAATGGAGAAGACCAAAATCCAAGACCTGTGGAACACTCCAAGGCCAACAATTCATTTTTTTATCACATTTTTCTCCTGACAAACTGAGCTTCAAGGTTGCACTGCACATTTCAAGGTCAGGTTCACAAATTTGTTACAGACTCCCAGGAAATTTCTTCCCATTATGACTCTAAAGAAAGCATATGATTTATGCAACTTGGCACCTTTTGCACAAGGGTTCTAAAAAAAGCTAAATGCATAAAATACTCTGCCCATTTTTGCCCTGCTAATCATTCTTCCGGGTGACTAAGCTACAATTGCACTAGGTGGATGGAGATCTTACTAATACACTTAATTGTCAAGATGCATTCGTCATGGTCATGGAAGTTTCCTTCAGTTTAGCCAAAAAATAATGCATTGTCTAAGGTGATTTTCACTAGTTCATTCAGCATTGAAATCAAAGTCCTCCACTGCCACCTCAGTATCAAGACTTAGGGAATGTTACCATAAAGTAAGGGTAAAGAAGTGAAAAACCAAAGTCATGCTCCAGATGAGGTTCATTGCAAGTGAGACAGAACAGAGTACAAAATCTAAATGCTATCCACAATACAAATATGTTTCCCAGGTTGTAACTACCTACAACTCCAAAGAACTCAATCCCAGTGTTGCAGTATCTAACACAAACTTTATTAGATATTAATGAAAGAGGATTAATCTGAGATTATTTCCACAGGAGAAGAGGACTGAAATCTAACCTAAGTAGGCAGTTTACCTTCTGCACAACTGTCTTGTATCAACTGTTTTAGCTTTTGCTTTAACTTTGTAAGAAAATTCCGTAAATGCCACAGACTCCTTTTAAAGCTGTAGTAGCTCTGTCTTTTAAAGTCTCACATATCTTTTTCTCAGTAATGCATTTATTGCATAATATGTCTACCAGCACTCTTTTGTTAATACAGATTTATTTTGGGTCATTAAAGTCTACCATATTACTGGTGATTTCTGACACCTGGAGGCTCCTCTAAAGTTGTAAGTCAGAGGACTGGTTGAATTTGGGGTGAAATTTCTTCAAGTGTTGTAGCAGAATTAAAATACAATGAAACATTTCAAAGAATTTTAAAATAAAATCAAGTTCTGCACACTGTCATGTATTTTGAGGAAATGTAAGTAATTCATATACTGGTGATAACAGCAATGAATTAATCAAGCTTAATCTAATTTTAAATTTTAGGTTGCTTGAATGAGAAGTCCAGCCACCAAGCGATAGATTACTAGTAACTTAAAATCTTTAAAGTCTTTTGTTCAGTTCCTTGACACAGGTTAGATCAGAATATAATTTATCATCCCCAAAAGTGGAAGAAAAAGCACTGGCTTGGCTTTGCTGATGTTAACAACACAGACACATACCTCAGTCAGTCGGTGGCTGACTTAAAAAAAATCTCAGAATATTTCACTACCCAGAGGTTATTTTGTGCTCAAGTATTATACCACAATTCTGCTGGGTGTAACTGGCTAGAACAATGGTAGAGATGACACAGGTTTCTTTATGCCGATTCTGCTACAGCAGTCTTGTGTGCATACAGGGATTGCTATACAAGATATTTCTGATGGTCTCTGCTTACTACGAAATATCCTTTCAGTATCTGTATGCAGCAATGATCTGTCTGTACTATCTACCTTTTACTGCTACCTAACATGATGATTTCTGATAGAAAACTCTAAATACAAGATAGATGGTAGAGTCTGAATCTTCTGAACTTTCAGGAACAGAGTACAGCAGAACAGAAAAACCAGCAGTATTTTCTTAAATGATCTTTTCCATTTTATCCCTGTAGCATAAAACCCACAAAACCTACTGCTCTGCCACTTTGGACAAGGAACTTGTCCAGTTGAGCTGAGTTTTGGATCTGTGTTGCTCTTCTTGTGTACCAAAATCAGCAACATTTTTTTGGAAAAGACTGGGATTTTCAATACAGATACGTGTTTAACATCTTTTATTGCCTGAAAACCTTAAATTACCTTAAATCTCTTCATCCAGAAGAAATTCAGAAAATTAAGAAACATAGCAGTATCATTTTTGTTTATTGTTAAGATTAAAAAAAAAAAAAAAAAAAAAACAAAAATATTTTTTTTTTTTGTTAAAAATAAAAAAAAAAAAAATATCATTTTTGTTTTTTTTTAAAATTAAAAAAAAAAAAAAAAAAGAAACAGGTTTGTTTTGAATAATTAAAAATCAGCAGGGAATACTGGTTTGGCATTAGAACCAATCTGTGAAACAGTGATTTTGGTGAGAAACTTGGATTCATGCCTATTTTAAATGGTGAAACAGTTAAAACTGCAACCAAATATTAACTCAGTGAATAACTGACACTTTAGCAAATTAACAAATTACCATATATTTTAGCTCACTTCGAACTTTTAGGCATTCATTTTAGAATGTTCAGAAAACACGTGTTTATGACTAAAGGCATCCTGCATTTAAGAAAAAGGACAGAGTGGACAAGACTGTAGATGTAGATGTATGGACTTGAAGGAAATGAAGACAAATCCCAGAATTCCTGGCAGCTTCTCCCATTGGCCTTTTGGCCACATCTATGCTGCCTTTAAGAATCATTCCAACAAGGACACATAAAGGTGTCCATCTATTCTGGCAGTGTTTCAAGCTCTTATGATTCCCATATGTGGCACAGTGCCTAGGATCTGTCTGGACCTCTCTGAAGCAAACTCTTCCATTTGTCCAGATGCTGACTAACCTAGGATACATGTAAAACATAACGGTCAAGTATAAGGAACTCTGCTTCTCTCCTGGAGTAATAAAATTGTTTAAAATTATTTTCATTTTGTTAAGTGTCAGGGATTGCAGAAATGTGTCCAAATTATTGAAATCATTTCACTAGTCAGAAGTAGTAAAGAATTGTAACCAGACCAGTGTCCTAGAGTTGTTCTGTATACCTGCTTGTACATGGTTTTCAAAAGGCTAAGACAAAATTGTATGGCATAATGACAATTCATATTTATTCTAATTGCCACAATTTAGTAGAAAAATACTTTGGCCAATAAGTCACTTTCAACCATTCTTTCTCAAGACAAAGCCAGGCTTTATCAGAGAGCCAGCTGTCAGGCATTGTTTGTTCATTAAAGTTGCAAACTTTGGATGTATAAAACCCAAATGTCATTGCCAGTGTACGGGTCTTTTAGAAGAGTAAGATGCTTTGATCCAGCTAACAAATAAAATGCAAAAATAACACTGAAAGCTTCAAGTCCTGAGTCCTATCTGTTTTCACTTTCAAGAACTTGTTTCATTCTATACCTACTGAAATTAAACAATACATGTATTTCACATTTACAACACACAGGATTGTCTAATTTGGGACTCAAAATTGGTATTTTTACCTCATGAAATATTATCAGAAACAACAGTTTATGTGGCAATTCAGTTTCTTTTATCAGGTAAGGAATGGAAGTAATTTTCTCTATAGCTGATCTGTTCAGAAATCTGTTTTAAATATTGTTTCCTGATCCTCTTGCCACACTTCTAAAGAAAAAGGACTGTAAAACCCCTAAACAAACTGTTACCTTCTGTTGAACTAATGAGTACATTGAATCCACACTGGCTGTCCTGCCATTTAATTTTTGAATCACTGAGCTTACAGGTTATTATTGCCCCATATGTCAAAATAATTTCAAGGGACTTCAATGCTAATGTATCATACATACCATAATTTGAATGCCTCTTTGGCTTCTCTCTGGGTTATACAATAAACATATAAATTGAAATGTTATGAATTCCTAATTTGTAAGCCACAGATTTTTTTTTCTTAATCAGGTGTGAACTGTTCCTGAGTAAAAACCAAAACAAAACAAAAAACAGGACAAAAAAACACCAAAACAAAACACCAAAAAAAAACCAACATTAAAAAAAAATCCCAACACCCAAGAACAAAATAAATCATTTTCTTAACATGTCAGCCCCTGAAAAGTCTTCTTCATTTTTCATCTAGGGTTGCTCCTTTAAAGAGGTTTTTTGACTTGCGCTTGGTGCTCAAATCTCTAAGGTGTAACCAGCTAAAGATAGTTTTTTCATTTGCTCCTAACTTATTATTTGTAAGATCTCCTTTTAGGCCCAGATCTTCCCAAAACAATTTTGGCATTTATGATAACATTGCTGAATTAAATTTGCTCTACAGGGTGCTGAAGTTGAACCACAACTGCAGATTGCAGCTTCCCTTCCTTTTATCCTCAGCAACCATACTACATTAATTTTACATTGGTTTACTCTCATCTTCTGAGCACAATACACGGTACTGTTATAAAACTATGAAGTTCTATATAATCCGGAGACCATAATTAAATGGTACATAATGTAGTCTCCCTTTCCGTATGTCATGACAACAGCATGTATCACCAAGGACATCCAAGAAGAGTGAATGTATGAGCCAAAAGCTATTAAAGAAGGAAAATAATTTCCCTCAGGAGTCTGAGATATGCCTGAGTCCAATGATAATTATTAAATTAATATCTTACCTCTTTGGCAAGAAACAAAAAGGTTAAATTGCTATATACATAGATTTTCAAATCATAACAATTAACTAATCTGGCTTCAGCATAATTTAGACCACACAGCCTTAAATCAGTAACTTGTATTTGTTTCTCTCCTGCATCCCTTAGGCAAGCTAAGATGCTCTTGCCCAAATTATGAAAGTTAATTATATGTATTGAAATATAAAACAGGCCAAGATTTCTGAAAGAACTATTTTCAAATACAGGAAAACAAAATGCAAGCAATGTTGAAATACATACTTCCTTATGAAGAACGAACAAGTTATATGAATAGATATATGTAGCATTCTTGTATACCTTCAAGGACTTGTAAATTAGTGATTAAGTTGAATATAACTACCATAAATAGCTTGATGGTAAAATTCCCAAATGAGGAAAACTTCTCCTTGCATTTAACAAGATTGCTGTATTCAGACAAACCATATTAAGATCCCCAGATCAATTTTACAGTTCAAATTACTTCTTATTGTAAGTTCAAGATTCAATATACTAACTACAGGTACCACATATGCACATCATTTTCAGTTTCCTTAGGAAGAGAACACACTTCAGGAAATATAGAAGGACTGAAAATACCAATGTAATGCAGAGAAAAAAAAAAAAAACAATCTGTAACCTTTCTTGACTTTTCAGTCTATACTTACTAAGAACTTTAAAATAAGTACAGCAGCTGATACTGCCTTAGCTTAGGGTTTACTGGACATATTAACATTTAAAGAACTACCAAGCACTAAGTATTACCATTATTACTATTTGATGAGTACAGGGCGTAGAGTCAATTTTACTCCTAAGGCAGTTGCCTTCCCTGTTATTCTAGTCTCCTGAATTGCATAAAGCCCTTCAATCTGTTAAATTACTCCATTGTATATTACAGGTTTGCCAACTGCTACAAGGACGGTTTTTTTCTGGTTGTTTTCTAAACAAGCCTGAATATTCTTTCAGAAAAACACATGGACAGATGGCCTTCTTCCCTGCTGAGGTTACATTAGTAATGTGCTTGGAGGAAAATTCTGCCACCATCTCTTGAGTCATATTTTTGCCTTATTTACTTTGAAATTTTATTTAATGAGGTAAAGTTCATTAATACACTTTATATTAGGATTCAATGCAATCTTATTTGATAATGTCCTACATTTCTCTAACTCTTTGTAGGAAAAACAGTGCATGCAACATTCTACCAATGTAAAAACTTTAGAGGAACATTAATTTATAAACATTTATCAATATTCTTTAATTTAGTTCACTTACAATAAGCCCCCCTGTCCCTCCTCCATCCCCTCACTTAAATGGTATTGAAGGACTGAAATCTCAAAACAGTTTTAGCAACCCCAAGCTGATGAAGGGCAAACATTGAGAGTTTTCCTCCAGAACTGACTCTCAGACAGTATTTACCAGTAAAACCCCCCCCAAGGATTAGACTGACATTTACAACAGCACCCAAAAAGAACAGTCAGGTTGTTCTTGAACTTGAACTTGATAACCTTCACAGAAATGGGCAGTATCTTATTTAGTCTAGTTACACACGTATTTTACTAATAAAAGTGTAGAGTAAAAAAGCATTTTGACAAAAATTTTCTTTTGTGAAGACTACAATAGCCTGGTAATTTAGAATTGTTTGTTATGTACAAGAGAACATTATTTATTAATACTAATGAAATAACTAATATTAAAAATAATAATTTAATGTTTCTTAATTATTAATTTCTTTTAATTTTTCTGGGGTTTAAATATCAGTACCCTAATGTTGTATGTGGCTCTTCTTGAAGAATTTTAAGTAGATATAGCTGCCAAAGACTCCTCTAAAATAGTAATATCTTGGTATCAATAGCAAATATTCAAAGTATATTCCCCATTCAAGAATAGGGAAATGATGAGACTAATCTGAAGTGGAAATCAATTCTTCTTTGATTTTCAAACTTTGCCTCTTAGTTCCTTTTCTGCAGGCTATGTGAAACTTTTCCAGTCTTACTTTAAATCAGCTGTGCTTTAGTTCAGCAGACAGACTGACTGAGAAGTTACATTGCTACACTCACTAGATGTCACCAAGAAAGAGCAAAGGAACGCTTCTGTGAACAGTCACCCAGTGACATATAAACTTTACACACTGAGGTCGACTACAAAGTAATTTCTTGCTTTCAGTAAGGCATAAAAAGGGAAATATTTTTTAAGTAAAAATCTATGTATAAATCCATGTCAAATTAGTCCTGGTAGGAAATGTGAACCAGGGCGACCTAGAGTAAACTGCATAAATATGAGCATCTTTCGGTCTCCCTATGGAGAAATCAGATCTCTACCAGCAGTAAGCAAAATCGCTGGGATACTAAGTTAGCTACAAGACATTTTTGTACCTACCATATGTTTTCAGCATAGATACAAAGCACAGAATTTTGTCTTATACATATTTTTCAAAACATTTATTAAAATATAAAAAAATCACTATTCTTATTTAAACATACTCTCCTATTCTAATGTATGACACCCAAGCTGTATCACATGAACTTTGAGACATTACTGTGAAAAAGCTTATACAGGGATTTGATGCATCTATGTTTCCAGCAGGGTATCAGCAGCAGAGGTTTATATGGGCTTTTACTCTTGCTGAGATATCACTACAATTTTTTAGAGAAAGGTAACAGAGGCAGAAAGACTGGAACTAAACCAGACACCATGGAAAGTGAGGAAAGATAACAGGGTTTGGAAGACTGGCTATGTTCAGAACTTAATTATTCATTTCAAGACAAATCAACTATCCTACATCTAGCAAAGAAAATATTTGCAGGGGTTTTGTTTGTTTTGTTTTTAATTAATTTATTCATATTCTACTGATTTATTAGCAGTGATAATCCACCAAGGATTACCATGGAAGCAAGAGCTAGAAGAAAATGAGGGAGAAGTCACTTTTCCTAAGGGAGACAATTGTCATTTCTATAGGGAAAATTAGGGAATAAAATACAGTTGTGTTCTTAAAACCCCATTCAATCCTTGACAATCTCCGGTCAAATTCATCTAAGGATTTAAAGGCAAGGTGCAAAAAAAAAAAGCACCAATCGATCTTATATGAAGGCTAAATTTTTAATCAAAACTATCTCATAAAAATCTATTTAATCCACTCTGGTAACTCAGTTATTTCCAGTGTTTTCCATTCTTCCCCTTCCCCCCAAAAAAAATATTACTTAGATTTACACTGTCTTATTTGAACCAAGTTCTCTAGGTGCTTCTGTCCTGAGAAAAAAAATTTTGATTTTGTCACTACTGCCACCCAGGTTTTTTAATAGTTGGTTAATAGCTACAGCATTTGACCAAGAAGCGGGAGACATGGTCTAGTTCCCTTTTTAGCCTGAGGGAATTCAAATGGCTCTCACTCTCACTTTTCCAACAATTGTGACAACTAGGTTATGAACAAGAATATAATGATGGTGCTGTGACACTGCCACTCTAAAATAAAATAATGCTTCATTTTGACAGAATGTGAATTGTAATTTTATAACCTAGTAATTAGAGTGATTCCCTATTTGCATTGTGTCACATCCTCAAGCCTCCAGCTGGAAACATCTATGACAATTCCAACACAATCTCCCAAATGCTTTGCAGACAAATTATATTTAAGTAGCAGACACTTCAGAAAGCACCAAATTCCTTCCTCCTTCCAAATCCAACCCTGCTGTGCAGTACTGATGGCTTTTGATTTCCTCTAGAGACATAGTTGCTGCGTATGTTTAAGACTGGCCTTCTAACCTCATCTGAAAAAATCCAGAAATGAGATTTCAAATGGTTCACTAATTTGAGTAAAGACTTTCTTATTTCATCTTAATTAATCACATAAAGTGAATGAGTGTTTATGTATTTGTCAGTTAATTCTTTAGTTAATTGATATAATACCTGACCATAACTATTTAAGGCCTAACACTTAGAGGAGTCCTTTTTTTTGTTGTTGTTGTTTGTACCTAACCACTATGATATTTAGGTGTCGTAATGCATGCATACAAAATTGTAATTAGTAATATCACAGAAAGCTTTGGGTTGGAAAGGACTTTTAAAGCTCATCTAGTCTAATCCTCCTGCAGTGAGTAGGGACATCTTCAACTGGATAAGATTGCTCAGAGCCCAGTCCTGCCTGAACTTTAATATCTCCAGGGATGGGGCATCTACCACCTCTCTGGGCAACCTGTTCCCAGTGTGTCACCACCTCATTGTAAAAACACCTTCCCTATGTCTAATCTGAGTCTACCCTCTGTTAGTTTAAAACTATTACCCCTTGCCCTTTTGACACTGGCTCTACTAAAATGTCCCTCCCCATCTCTCTTATAAGCCCCCTGTAAGTATTGAAAAGCCACAATAAGGTCTTCCTGGAGCCTGCTCTTCTCCAGGCTGAATAATCCCAAGCTTCTCAGCCTTAAATATTAATTAGCATTCCCATTAACTGCAATGCTGATATTGATTCAACAATAGCAAAGACTGAAAAGTCTCCTTGAAAGTCATGACCACAGGTTATCACCAACCATAAACTTGGTTTTCACAGTAACTGTATGATTTAAAGGCTGTTGTTACCACAAACATCAATAGTGAACTACTGCATCAAGTTCTGTTCTCTAGGGAAAAAAAAAAAAAAAAAAAAAAA